>VDFB02076198.1:13775-141094 GCA_007258455.2 Sequoia sempervirens
TAGATTTCTGGATGGAAGCCTTGAATCTTTTGAAATTGGTAGCAATTTCAAGCGTGTTCTTCGCGAGACCTTTCAATGGTTTAGCAGTGGTTCTTGAATCAGGACTCTGAGATCAAAGTTATGGTGAAGTTGGCACTTTCTAGAATACAATTGCAAAATGTTCTTTCAAAATTTGAACTTCAATTTGTAATTTTTCGGCGCCAAACAACCTAAACTCAAATTTGAATGTTTTTTTGGCTCCAAACTAATGAGGAGCTCTATTTATGGGCGAGTTTCCAATTTTTGGGTAACTTTTTGGGGACAAGTTCACATATTGTGAAAGGGTGATTCTCTAGCTTTCTGTAACTTGCATGGGTTGTAGAACTTGGGGATTTGAGATCCTCTGCATGTAAGAACCTCCATTTTTTGAATAATAAAATTATTCTCTTGTTTGTGGGTTATTTTCTAAGTCTCGGGTTGCGCCCTCATCAAAGATTCATTGTTTTGGAATCTCTAAAATACAAAATATATTAGTGATACAATTTTTTTTGCATCATGTTTACAAAACTTCAATTACAAAATTTTGTTTCCACATTCAACATGATAACTCTGTAAAAAACTGAACACAAAATAGTGATAAACCACTGTTTATATAAGTATACAAAAGTTCACATATGTTGCCATATGTCTCTTGTCATAACCATCAAATGTAACCTTTTACAAACTATTCAAAGAATGTTTCCATAACTTCTTTCATCATTCAAATTGGAGTAATCTTTACAAGAGTTTAGACTGCTATCAAAAATTCCTAGAGCTTAACTTCTTGCTATGTTGGTTTATGGTAGACACTAAAATCAAAGAATAAACAGAAGGAACCAACATATAAGACCATGCAAAACCCCTCAATATAATCACTTAATGAAAAATAACCTTTTCAATGGTGTGCCCTAGCAAAAGGGTTTGAAGAACTCTTGAAAGAAATAACCCCATAATATTGAGAAAATTCTTGCTAATACCATGAATTTGAAAACCACAAAGTAAACAACATTCTCAACAAAGAAACCCGACTGCCATTATCTTGCAATTAAGACATTCAAAGAAGGACTCGTCCATTTAACCATTTTCAATTGCGAACAAAAATCTAAAATCCAAATAAACTAAACAAGGGTTCCAAAGAAATGAATTACCATGATGGAGACTTGAAAAACTATCAGACAAAGTCGAATACCACTTTATCATCTTGAAACCTAACTATCTATGCAACTTGGAAACCATTCTCTACATTTTATTAGCTGCAAACCCATTAAATTTCCTCAAATACTACCAAGACCTAAGTCGGCTGCACAATGCTTTGTGTTTTCTAAACAATAATATTTAGGGCATAATGATGGTGTCAAAAAGATTTATTCATTTTGACCCATATAATGATGTCGGTGTTGCCCCTTCTCAAAACAAAACAATTATCATTGTGTTGGTATTATATATTATTGTATGACCACATTAAACCTCATAATGCCTAGCTGTTCGTAAGTATGTCTTTTGTAAAGACATTTTAAATTGTAACTATGTATTAAAAAATAATATGCCTTTAGAAATAAAAACCATGTATATGCCATAAAATCGAACATAATGATGCATCTTTTTCACATTGCCACACAAGGTAGTGCACACCATAATCTACTTATAAAGATAATCTCAATACCTGTTAGAAGCAAATCTTGTGAAATCAACAAACATAATATGATGCTCATATAGACCTTGAGACCTTGAAACCTTGCCATATTTGACATAATTCCAAAACACAAATGCTATTATCTTTTTCATCAAAGATGAAGCTTTTCTAATCACATATGTCATTGTAATAGTGACTGAAGAAGCCAACCAAGCTATCATTGTAACAAACCAAACCAATGCCATCATGCATTGTCATACTGAAACTAAAAATTTCACAAATGAAGAGAATAAGTCATCAAATTTATAATGCATTAACATACTAATTGAAATGTTTGCATTCTTGTCAAATACCCATCAAGTTCCTTTGTGTGTCTTTGAAATCAAGGGAAACAACTGTGAGGGCCAACAAACTCTCCCTTTGGCCTTGATGGAAAAACACCAAACCTCTCTCCCCCTTTTTGAATCAAGAGACAAAGGGTTGCACAAAAATAGATGAATCAAATGTAACATAGCAAGAAATTGAATGATAGATCCTGTAATAGACACTCTATGTGCACCAAACTGTGCAACAGTCCTATAAAGATACATATCCAACTAAAAGAATAGATAGAGTAGTGACCATGAAAAACCATAACTCAAATATAGTGGATAAATATGAAGGCTATAACAACCAATATATAGTTACCAAAAATCTGTAACTTGAAATGTAGAGTCACCAAAACCTTGCAATTGAAAAAAAATCATGGAACAACAACATTCCAAGAATATACCCATGATATATAGCAACAAATACAATACATAAGTAATCCTGATATCCATCATGAAGGGAAACACCTAAAAGATACCTCATTAAAATCTAATCAACACAGAGTAAGTATCAAGATAATAACAAAAATAATGGGCATGAAGAGTTGTCCCTGCTATCTCTAATGAGATATAAATGCCACAAATCTGTTTGTCACTATTCTGCATGTATGACCACTGAACAAGAAAGCATTAGTATAAAGTATAATCATCTCATAAACAAGGGACAAAATATGAACAAAGAAGCTCCCCTTGACTAAATACATAAGATGAATCAAAGACTTCAAACTTGTTCAAGCACCTGTTATGAAGATGCAAATCCATGTTATCAAGAAGTCTTCTATCAATCAACAGTCTATCAACTAGAATTATAGCGCTGTTATAAAGTAAGAAAATAATGACATTGTTATAAACAAACCATGATAACATTAGACCTATGTTCGTAAGTATGTATTTTGTAAAGACATTTTAAATTGTAATAATGTATTAAAAAATAATATGCATTTAGAAATAAAAACCATGTGTATGCCATAAAATAAAGCATAATGATGTTTCTTTTTCACATTGCCACACAAGGTAGTGCACACCATAATTTTCTTATAAAGATAATCTCAATACCTGTCAGAAACAAATCTTGTGAAATCAATAAACATAATATGATGCTCATATAGACCTTTCACCTTGAAACCTTGTCATATTTGACATAATTCCAAAACACAAATGCTATTATCTTTTTCATCAAAGATGAAGCTTTGCTAATCACATATGTCATTGTAATAGTGACTGAAGAAGTCAACCAAGCTATCATTGTAACAAACCAAACCAATGCCATCATGCATTTTCATATTGAAACTAAACATGTCACCAATGAAGAGAATAAGTCATCAACTTTATAATGCATTGACATACTGACTGAAATATCTACATTCTTATCAAATACCCATCAATTTCCTTTGTGTGTCTTTGATATCAAGGGAAAGAACTATGAGGACCAACAAACTCTCCCTTTGGCCTTGATGGAAAAACACCAAACCTCTCTCCCCCTTTTTGCATCAAGAGACAAAGGGTTGCACAAAAATAGATGAATCACATGTAACATAGCAAGAAATGGAATAATAGATCCTATAATAGACACTCTATGTGCACCAAACTATGCAACAGTCATGTAAAGATACATATCCAACTAATAGAATAGAGAGAACAGTGACCATGAAAAACCATAACTCAAATATAGTGGATAAATATGAAGGCTATAACAACCAATATATAGTTACCAAAAATATGTAACCTAAAATGTAGAGTCACGAAAACCTTGCAATTGAACACAAATCATGGAACAACATTCCAAGAATATACCCATGATATATAGCAACAAATACAATACATAAGTAATCCTGAAATCCATCATGAAGGGAAACACCTACAAGATACCTCATTAAAATATAATCAACACAGAGTAATTATCAAGATAATAACAAAAATAATGGGCATGAAGAGTTGTCCCTACTATCTCTAATGAGATATAAGTGCCACAAATTTGTTTGTCACTATTCTACATGTATGATCATTGAACAAGAAAGCATTTGTATAAAGTATAATCATCTCATAGACAAGGGATGAAATATGAACAAATAAGCTCCCCTTGACTAAATACATAAGATGAATCAAAGACTTCAAACCTATTCAAGCACCTGTTATGAAGATGCAAATCCATGTTATCAAGAAGTCTTCTTTCAATCAAAAGTCCATCAACTAGAATTATAGTGATGTAATAAAGTAAGAAAACAATGATACTGTTATAAACAAACCATGATAACATTAGACCTATGTTTGTAAGTATGTCTTCTGTAAAGACATTTTAAATTGTAATAATGTATTCAAAAATAATATTCCTTTCAAAATAAAAACCATGTATATGCCATAAAATCAAACACAATGATGTGTATTTTTCACATTGCCACACAAGGTAGTGCACACCATTATCTTCTTATAAAGATAATCTCAATACCTATCATAAAAAAATCTTGTGAAATCAACAAACATACTATGATGCTCATATAGACCTTTCACCTTGAAACCTTGCCATATTTGACATAATTCCAAAACACAAATGCTATTGTCTTTTCAATCAAAGATGAAGCTTTGCTAATCACATATGTCATTGTAATAGTGACTGAAGAAGTCAACCAAGTTTTCATTGTAACAAACCAAACCAATTCCATCGTGCATTGTCATATTGAAACTAAACATGTCACAAATGAAGAGAATATGTCATCAAATTTATAATGCATTGACATACTGACTAAAATGTCTGTATTCCTATCAAATACCTATCAAGTTCCTTTGTGTGTCTTTGACACCAAGGGCAACAACTATGAGGGCCAACAAACTCTCCCTTTGTCCTTGATGGAAAAACACCAAACCTCTCTCCCCATTTTTGCATCAAGAGACAAAGGGTAGTAAAGATACATAGCAAGAAATGGAATAATAGATCCTACAATAGACACTCTATGTGCACCAAACTATGCAAAAGTCCTATAAAGATACATATCCAACAGATAGAATAGATAGAGTAGTGACTAGGAAAACCCATAACTCGAATATAGTGGATAAATATGAAGGCTGTAACAACCAATATATACTTACCAAAAATCTGTAACCTGAGTAGAGTCACCAAAACCTTGCAATTGAACACAAATCATAGAACAACAAAATTCCAAGAATATACCCATGATATATAGCAACAAATACAATACATAAGTAATCCTGATATCCATCATGAAGGGAAACAACTGCAGGTTGCCTCATTAAAATCTAATCAACACAAAGTAAGTATCAAGATTTAATAACAAAAATACTGTGCATGAAGAGTTGTCCCTACTATCTCTAATGAGATATAAATGCCACAAATCTGTTTGTCACTATTCTGCATGTATGATCACTAAACAAGAAAGCATTAGTATAAAGTATTATCATCTCATAAACCAACAATGAAATATGAACAAAGAAGCTCCCATTGACTAAATATATAAGATGAATCAAAGAATTCAAACTTGTTCAAGTACCTATTATGAAGATGCAAATCCATGTTATCAAGAAGTCTTTTGTCAATCAGCAATCTATCAACTAGAATTATAGTGTTGTTATAAAGTAAGAAAACAATGATATTGTTATAACAAACCATGATAACATTAGACCTCTGTTCACAAGTATGTCTTTTGTAAAGACATTTTAAATTGTAATAATGTATTCAAAAATAATATTCCTTTAGAAGTAAAAACCATGTATATGCCATAAAATCAAACATAATGATTTGTATTTTTCACATTACCACATAAGGTAGTGTGCACCATAATATTCTTATAAAGATAATCTCAATACCTATAAGAAATAAATCTTGTGAAATCAACAAACATAATATGATGCTTAGATAGACCTTTCACCTTGAAACCTTGCCATATTTGATATAATTCCAAAACACAAAGCTATTTTCTTTTTCATCAAAGATGAAGCTTTGCTAATCACATATGTCATTGTAATAGTGACTAAAAAATCCAACCAAGCTATCACTGCAACAAACCAAACCAATGCCATCATGCATTGTCATACTGAAACTAAACATGTCACAAATGAAGAGAACATGTCATCAACTTTATAATGCATTGACATATTAACCAAAATGTTTTTATTCATGTCAAATACCCATCAATGCCTTTGCGTGTCTTTGACACCAAGGGCAACAATTGTGAGGGCCAACAATATATATGTGTGTGTGTGTGTGTGTGTTTGTGTGTGTGTGTGTGTTTGTATTTGAAATACATTATCATTTATATATTATGACATACAAATATAACATACTTATATAATATACATATATAAATAGACATATACATACAACAATATCAATATATATATATATACATATATATATACATGTGCATAAGATGGTATATATGTTTATATGTATATATATGTGTGTGTGTGTCTGTATTCATATGTGTAAATTATTTGAGTTGCTACTTTCAATACAATACACCAAATCATGCAGTATATACTGACATACATAAATATATATATATATATATATATATATATATATATATATATATATATATATATTTATGTTTACAGGTATATATTTAGTCGAATGCCAAAATTCATCAACTAAAGTCAACATATAAGTCGAAAGTAAAACATTAAACTAAACCCACAATTACCAATCTTATAGTATTTCCATTGAACTTCAACATAACAAATTATAAAATGGAATTTATATGCATATTCAAACATACCTATATAAATATATGTATCTATTTGATTTCCAAAATAATCATATGCATCGATTTACACTTAATCAAACACCACACAAACAAAACACTAAATTACATACACAACGAATTTTGCATAAGAATGAAAATCCACCGATCTTTCAGCAAGAGGTTTATATATTGAATTTCAAATACAAAACTTGACCAAGGATGAACCAAAATGTTCAACATTGAAATTTCACATAGGCAGTAAATGTTCTTGGGTGCCGCTTGAGGAACAATCTAGGTAGGCGCGACCAGGTGTGGTGTAGTTCAAAAAGTAAGGAGATACCTTGGTGCAGTTGGATTGGATGCCATAAATGGTACATGCTTTTTGTGTGGGAAAAATATTACATCCATTGACACAGGAGAGGTATGCAAAGTTAGAGGAATTGGCTTGGAGAATGAATGCAACAAGGTATTTCCAATTCAATACTATTACCTAATGTTGTGGGAGAGAAGAAAAAGAATCATTTATCTCCCACCATAATGAAAGTTAACAACAAAATTTGGGATATTAGATCTGGACCTTGCACAACTATTAGAGTCATTAAGAGCCTCCGAGTATGATCTGATTGCCACATTGCATCTAAATTCATCTCCAATAAATTGTTACAAGAGAAATTGTTATGAGAGATGTGAACCATTTCTATCATTTAAATAGGTATGATATTCTTGTGGAGAATATTGGTGGTGCTAAATAAAACAATAAAAAATAGGCTCGCACTATACTAATGTGCACTGTATCAAATATCTAGTAATAATGAAGGGACATCCATCAAGCAAAACATATTATCAAATCCCTTGTTGATAAAATTGTAACAAGTCATAAAATAAATAGCCCATAGACAACATGTAGGGAAGGGGCTCAAAATACAATAATCATTTAAATTCAATCATAATGCAAACCATTGAATGTAAAACTTAATCCTCCAGATGAAATGCAACAATATGGACAAAATAAAAGGGAGCAATATTATTTATATTGTTGAAGTTGCAGCTTATAAGATGGGAATCACTATTTACAAACAACCCATAAAATTGAATTTCAAATTTAAATAAAGACATTGAAATGCAACACAAAAAAAAAATGCCAATCATATAAACTTGCAACAAATATTAGGAAGACAACATACGCAGTGTTCAAGAATGGTGAACCAAAAACATAATACAACAATGGAATTATATGTTCTTATTGGTCATTCACATGACCAAGGTTCCATCATGATATGCATGAAATAACATATAAATCATATAAATGATATCATATTACCTTTGCTTATAAAGGAAGACATCGACAACATGGTATGCATAAAAAGATTTATTTTGAAAAAAGTTATAGAAACTCTCAAGCTAATGTGGATGACAAAAACTATAGTTACATTTATGCTAGAAAAATCTATTCCAAGAAAATGGGAAGCACAAATAAAAGGCACAAAAACTATTTGACATGATGCCACAAAAAGATAACAAATTGTGGCATGCAATGTTTGTGAGAGACACTAACTCATTTGACTGCAAAATCTGACGAAAATATCTGACGAAATATGTATAATTTGATGTATTGTCGGGTGCTTGTAAAATTTGATGTGTAATTTTCAATTTTTTGAAAGTTTATCCTCGATGTTCGTTGAAATTTCGACGAACTTGGGTTTCGTCAAAATTTTGACTATCAATTTTGTCGACATTTTGACAAACATGAAAAATAGAAAAATATCAAATTGTGGCCGACATAAAGAAAAGTGAGTTCACTGATTTATTGTGATAGTGTTTTGTTCTACTTGAGACAGTTTGTGGAGAACTAAGGATGATTTTCTTGGGAAAAATCAGAAAAAATTCAAGAAGATATCGCCAGGTTGAGGGTAGTCATTGTCTTTTTGTAGAATTCAATTGTGAAGTCAGATTTGTAGTTCCAAGTTTGAAAATCATATTTTAAAGCAACATCTCATCAGATTTCATTTTTAGAGGTTTAGGGTTTTGAGAATTTCATGTCAAGATTTTGTTGTGTGGAATCACCATAAGATCACAACCAAGGAACAAATTCTTGTGTCCGTAATTATGTGATCCATAACTCTATTGCTCATGTGGCACAGTTGTGTTATAACAAATACATGATGCATTCATGTGTGACCCAAGTTTAATGTGGCTATGTTGTGATAGAAATGGAGGCACTCATATAATGTAGTTAATTCAGGTTGTATAATGTAGGTGTCAATTATCATTGGGTGCATTCAGGTTGTCTGAAGTTTAACAGGTTAGGATGTAATTATAGCATGATAGAAGAGTGATTACCTCTTGCTACAATAAAGAGCCTATAACTCTGGTTGATATGTAGAGTGGTTGTGTTATATAAATTATGTAGTGCATTCAAGCACAACCCATGTTTAATGGGCTATTCTAGAGAGTGATCAAGATTTTCTAAACCTTATGAATGTTAATTAAAAGTGTATAGCTTAAACTACAAACCAAGTTTGTTACATACTTGAATGCAATCTTGGGTTACCGCAAACTATAATAATGTGATATGCTAATAATGATTATGGAAAGTATTAAAGCAAGACCCATGATATATATGATACATTTCCCTGATCAGGTTTACATACCTTAATGATCAAACACAAGCTTCCCACACACTCTAGGATACAATCCAAGATCATACCACAACTTTTTCAAGACAACTAATTTTCTGACCCAAGATTTAAGGTTGTTTTTTAATACCAACATAAGCATTGGTAAGAGCATGATTAGGGTACAAACCCTAGGCCTCCATAGAAACATAAACAATAACTATAGCGGATTAGTGAGGTTGCAATACCAGAAAGATTGAGACATTTTAGCTAATAACAAAATCTTGCAATCTAAAGATTGTAGTCAATAACAAGCACACTATGTAGCTTAGTGACATTTGTAAATGTAATCTATGGTAAGAAGAATGATAGTCACTTGAGATGTGATAGTCAAAAAGAGGCTAAGCAGTGACAAGATAATAAAGCTCAAACCTTGCATAGTAAAGTTTTGATTTTAACAGTGAGTTTCATTACCCCCTTGCTGACCTTAAGGGTTTTTCAAATGATTTTGGTAGTGTTAGACAAGGAAAATGCAATCAGGGAATGACTATCCAAATGAAGTAACAGTGGTAATCATAGGTTCAATGTTTCTTCTTAGCCATTAATATATAATGGAGGTAGTGGATTACATGTTTGAGCAGTGTTTTGAGACTCATCAAAGATGGGAGAATAATGAATAATACCTTGTGGACTATGAAGTAGTTTCAATAAGGTTGAAGGATCTTAAGAACTACAATACCATGAAACAATGAGTCCCCTGTAGTAAGTAGGTAGTCTATAGGGCATAGTTTTATTTTATATAAGGATGCTCATGAAAGGAATCTTCAAGTGATAGTGTGTGAGCTATTTGATATTGCAGTTGAGGGTGCAATACCTAGTCTTAAAGGAAGTTACTAAAGCAGTAAATGTGCAAGAAAATCAAATCATACACAACAAACAATTCACAATTTTATCTTGCATAATGCCTTGAGTTTGAAGACAAAAATCTCATTGTATCTTCATAATGAAAGTGGTGACCTTAATGGTCAATCAGTGGCAACCATGATTTTAAAACATGCTATTGTGCTTATGGAAGAAACATTTTAAGCAAGGTAGTGAGTGGTGGTTTGGAACAATGGCAGGTATGAAGGACTTGCTTTATATGCATACTATGCAGTCTAGCTTAAGACACCGTTCTTAGAGGATATTGAAGGTGGATTATGGAACTCAAGGGTTACCATGAAAAGGATTAAAGAAAATACTAAGATCTATTTAAAAGCCACGGTCATGAAGATATTAAAGATGTCACATGAAAAACCATAGTAGCTAGAGTAATGAATACAGTGCCAAAGAGGATAGTGTGCTGAGGCAGATTTAGGAGATCTCCACATTATCTAATTATAGGGAAATACATCATTTATTTATTTTTTTAATTAAAATAAATCATTATAAACCCTATATAGGATACATTGATACTTCAAAAGCCTCTGAAGGAATTTGAGATTATGCAAATATATGTCAAGTAAATACCTAGATTACAAATAGTAGTGAGAACAATGTAAGATTTGTTGAGCAGAGTAGGAATGAGATAAGCAACAATGAATCCTATGCCTCCTTTCATGCACATCTCCTCACCATTCTCTGTCATTGTTTATGGAAACACTTCTCCATTTTGGCGATCTATGCTTGAAAATAATGTTTTGACAAAGGTTTTAGAGTATTTTTATTAAAATGAAAACTCCATTCTAGTGGGCTATGCCTGAAAATAAGATTTTGACAAAATTTTTAGGGTATGTTTATTAAAGTCTTAGAGTATTTTGGCGGGCTATATTCTTGATTCCTTAAATGATTTATTCAAATGGATTGTGACAAAATAAATGACTAACTATTTAGTCATTTTTATTTGTGTGACTAAATGATTTTTAATCAATGACCAAACTAGTAATTTATTTACTCATTTATAGCTGAGTTGCAAAAAATGAGCAGAATTTAGTCATTTTTAGTTGTTGTGACTAAATTTTTTAGTCACTTAGTCATCTATTTTCCAAATTCTACTATTGTGTGCTTCCTTGTGCGATTAGGGCTCTCTCAATGTTGAGGGCCCTAGGGATAAGTTCGTCATATGAAGTGACACATTGCATATTTAACAAAAAGGATAAATTTGTATTGACATTAGCAATGATGATTCTGACTTGTTGCTCCTTAGGAATGGGTCACTTGCTATTAATAGCTCACTACCTCCATCGTTGTAGGAAGTTTGTGATCAAGTTCAATATTCTGATTTTAGGAGTCTTAACTGTTGGAAATCATAGTAAAATCATATTTTAATAAGTTTTTGAATTAGCATTTTAAGTGTTTTTTGGGGTCATTAGCTTCAAACTATCTTCTCTTTTACAGGAGTGGTTGCATGCCAAATTTTTTTGGTGTAAAATATTGGAATTATTAGATTTTGTTACCTTTCTATGAATAAATGAGTTTGATAGTTTTTGAAGATCTAAATAGTCAAGCTTGGGAAATAAAAATCATGTTAGATAATATTAGTCCAGAACAAAATGAAGAGACACTTGATAGATTGTGGGCTAGATTAAAAAGAAAGGGTGATGGGAAATGTTATTGTCCTTACAATAATTGTAATGGCTTAAAGACGATGAGTTTTAATCACAACAGCTGAGAAACATTGTAGGCAACATGGTCACATTGAAGGGGGGCATGATTATCTTCCATTGGTAAGTTGTTCATTATATGTGTTTATATTGATTGAATTTGTAAATGTTTATATCATTTTAACATTATATATATATATATATAATCACTTGATCATGATCATGGTTTATTTGTTTCTATCATTATTATAAAGGTGGGGCACCCTAGGGCAGATGATATGGATTATCACGACCCGAAGAATGTGGTTTTGCAAGCAGACAAACATGGAGCTGTGAATATCGAAGATGAAGTTAATGATCCTATGGAAGAAGATGATCATGCACCAGAAAATACAGTTGAAGATGATGGTATGAATACATTGATCCATGACACATTTAGTGGCAGAGCTGATCATGATGATCAAGATGACTTTGATGATGTTCATGATTTACCTGTACATGAGAAGGCATATAAGCCCCTTTATGAAGGCTCCCAAATAACTCCTCTCTATTGTATTGTCGTTGAACTTGAAGGTTATGAATGGTTTATCAAACATAGCAATCTCACGGATGTTAAGGTATGTCATATATGTCATCTTTTTTCATCTATTTTAATTGTTGTTAGTTCATCACTAGTAAATAAAGGATGAAATATGTACCATTAATATTCTTTATATTAACAAATCATTTTTTGTTGTAGATTGATTGGTGAATTTTTGTTACCACCATCAAATATTTTAACTCACTTATACTGAGATTTATCTACCATTATGAAAGATATCAGAATGGAGTATCAAACAATAGATGCATGTCCCAATGATCATATTATATATCATAAATAATAGGAATTCACAACATAATGCCCAAAATGTCATATTAGTAGATATCGAATAGATCAACTAACAAAAAAGGTGCCTTGCAAGGTTCTTTGTTATATTCTCAGTATTCCACATAAGCAACAATTATTTAGGTGTGAAAGCTTAGGGCAATTTATGGATTACCATGCACGAAATAGAAGTGGATATGACATTCTTCGAATGCCTACAAATGGTTCTGCATTTAGGGACATGGAGTAAAAATGGCCACACTTTAAAGAAGAACCTTGTAATCTCAGGCTTTCATTGGGAACAAACGGTGTCAATCCATTTGGAGAGCTGAGATCTATTTAGTCGGTGTGGCCTATTTTTGTTATCAACAATAACATTCCTCCATAGATGTCAATAAAGAGGGAGCACATAATGTTGTCAATGATTGTTCCAGGTATTTGTTTACATCAATTTTCTTTAACACAGTAGCATCTCATTTGTCTTATTTGTTGCATAATGACTTATATTTTTTTCATTCAATAGTCATGTACATTAATTTATATATATTGCAGTAAAATGGTTATAATAGTTATGTAATGTTTATGTTCATTCAACTAGGTAAGTACCAAGTTAAAGATATGAATGTATATATCAAGCCTCTTATTGACAAGTTACTAAAGTTATGGAATGAAATCACTATGTATGACATCTCTAGACCAATAGGACAAAGACAATTTCAATTTCATGCAATGCTTGTATGGACAATTCATGATGCCCTAGGGCTAACACATATTTGTGGTATGTTATAACATTTGACTGCACTTTAACAATATTTAATTTGATGTAGTAGATATCATGCATGTTTTTAAAATAATCTATTCATTATATATAATTATAAAAATTAAAATATTTAATCCAATTATATATGATCTTCCAGGTCTTCAAACAAAGGAAAAATTTGCATGTCCAATTTGTGGTCCAAAGATAAATCTCGTCATTCAACAAGTTTAGGAAAGCAGGTGTTTGATGAGCATAGGAACTTCCTCCATAGAAATCATAAGTATCGAACTATTGAAAAACATCTTTTCAATGGGAAAGAGGAGACCACATCAAAACCACGAAGAATGACACCTCGCCTACGGAAGTTGGAATATAATAGAATTAATCGTCAAAGTTATACATTGGATCAAATTGTTTATGTATCATATATGATATGTTTTGAATTTATAATTTTATATTGTGTTGTGTTTACTCATGTTGTAATTGACAATGATTTTCGTTGTTAATTTTTTTAACTTATATGCTTCATGAAGGTCGTCAAGGCATTAATGGCCGACTTCCACAGGGACTGAAAAGTTATCCCAGACAATTTAGTAGGTTTCCCTACTATGAGTAGCTACAAATTGTGAATTTTTTTGATACAATACATATTGGAAAGAATATAATAGAAATGTTATGGAAAATATTGGATGAAAGGAATGACAAAGAAAAAATTGTCAAAATTTGTAGTGACATTCAGGAAGCCAATCATGCAATAAAAAATGTCATTCAATTAAATAGCGATGGAGACCAAATTAATATAAGTACCCTTCCTTGGTTATTAACAGAGCAGCAAAGCAATGCTATGAAAGAAGTCATACGAAAAATTCAATTTCCCACAGGATTTTCTACGAACATAAATAATATAATAACAAAGAAAGGTGAATTTGGGTTAGGGATGAAAACACATGATTGGCATACCTTCATTAAGGTAATTATTCTAGTATATTATATACACTTGTATAATGCATGTACTTTTCAGTGTATTGTGTTTACTACTTTTGGAAAAATAATGAAAAGATCATTTTATAATTGTTGCAGTACGTTCTACCTCTATCTCTCCTAGACAAATTTTGACAACAATGTCAAGCAAGTTATATATGATCTTGGAAAATACATGAGGTAAGTAGCGATATTTGTTCAATTTTTTGTATACATCTTATAATTGCCATTTTTTTAAACTTGTTATTTAATATACTATATATTTTTGTTAAATATCGTTAATATATTTGCACCTTGAATCACTTGTAGATGGCTGTCATCTAAAGAAATCCATAAAGATATAAATTATTGGAAGAGAAAAATTTCTCATCTAATGTGTGAAATGCAAAAGTGTCTACCTTTGAGATTTTTCAATGCACAAGAACACTACCTCATACACCAAGTTGAGGAGATTGAATTGTGTGGACCTGTACAAACAAGGTCAACGTGGATGGTTGAGAGGCACTTGAAATTTTTGAAGGCTTTGGTTAGACAAAGAGCACATCCTGAGGGTTCTATGGTGGAGGGATATATGGTATACCAGACCATGGTATACATTAGTGAATATCTTCCTAAGTTTACAGCAAAGATCCATGTAGATCTCATTTGGGATCCCAACTCCATTAACGAATTCGAAGGGGAGTACCTGATGGGGAAAGGTAGATTGAGGAAAGTGAGAAGTAATTATAAGATGGTCATGGAGATTAATTGGAATACATTTTACATATGGTTTTTATGTATATTGTACTTATTTATTTTTTAATCTTCAATATACATCAATTATAAATTAAGGTCGTATACTATGGTATTTAACTAATTATACGTCATTTGTGAATTTCAATTTTTTTTTATATAGTTGGTCGAGAGTGGGATTCACTACATTTGTACGTTGCCAACAATATTGATTGGATGACGATATGGATTGAATGATGTCAACAATCTGGTCGCACATTAACATGGGAAGGTGTGGTTTCATTGGTTAAGGAAGCTCATCGTAATGGAGATTCCAACGTTACACAAAGGGAAATTAATTTAGCATATGGTTTAAGACATAAACAAGTATATATAAATATATTAATCACCCATATTATTTAATTATTTTCAATTATATTGATGTATATATATATTGAGATTGTTTTCTTTGCATACATTCAGCCAAGAATAAATATGTTTATAACTGATGATATTGCAATAATTTTTACATGTTTGACATATTGCAGGTGAAACACCACAAGGCTATGTGGTACAATGGTCATAAATTTTGAATCAAAATGTTGGATGACATAAAGAAAAATTGTGATTCTAGTATAAATGTAGTCTTTTAGGTGACTAATGTTTCATCTGTAAGTGACATACATCCAAAAGTCTCAGAAAATCGATACTATGGGATTTTGGATGATATACTTGAGTGTGACTTTAAGTCCTTTATATTAATTTTGTTTGTTGCCCTATGGTACAGGTTATGATTGAATGAAAATGATCTTGAGAGAACTGTTATTGAACATGATAATGGATTTACGATGGTTAATACAAGGTTGATCGAGTGAGTTGGAAATGAGCCCTATGTTCTTCCAAGCCAATGTGAGCAGGTATTTTACTCAGAGGTTCCAGGTAAACTGGGTTGGTCATTTGTTGTTAGACATGATCCAAGAGGAAGGCTAGTAAAGTATAATGTGGTGGAAGAAGAAGATACCAAAGAACTAGAAGATGATGTAGATGATGATTATGATCAACAGTTAGTTGATGATGTCCCTGACAAAGATGTCGAAGAGGAGGAACTAGATTATGATGATGTAGGAGTTAATGTTCATGAAGATGATATCCATGTGGATGATGACATTATTGAAACTGATATCGATGATGATGATGATGATATAACCAATCCTTACAATGTCGAATCTAGATTGGATGATACAGACAAAGAGTTGGATGAAGAAGAAGATCAATGACATTGAAATGTATGAGTTATGCGATGATATTATCTATTTGATATTAATTTCTTGATAGAATTATATTTGAATTATGTGGTTACATAATTAATTCATGATGTTTTTAATTTTTATGCCATTACATAATTAATTTAATGATGTACTTTTTAATGTTTGAAAGGTCAAAAAATTTAAACATTTCAATAGTGATGTTAATAAACTTGAAATTAGTGTGTTTTATGTTTCATGTGATCATAAAAGATTAAAAAGTCAGTTGTAGAGGTGTTTGTTTAGTGGTTGACATGCAAAGGCCTTTAAAAGGCATAAAGTGATCATTGTAATGGTTGTTGATGGTTGAGGATTTAAAATACAAGCTCTTGACATTCAAAAATCTATGTTTTTCTTCAAATTTTTTGTATTTTTCCTGTTATGCAGCACTATACGGTCATATGCAGCCATATTTTCATGTGAAATCAATTCTAGGTCGTGAAGATATGAGTTAACTTTGATTTGAATCTTATTTGAGGGCTTAAGGCATTGATTTGAGTTAGAAAGCTTCATTTCTTTGCATACAACCCGGTTACCCTATTTTTGAGGGTTTTGTAGTCCAAACATGATATAAAGGGGCTCTTACACTTTTTTTTATTACTATAGCTTGTGTAACAGGCCCCATGGATACTGTTGTAATTGTAGGATGCATGGATAGGGCGTAGGATGAGAAATAAAGAAGGTATAGCTATTTCCCTCAAGAGTTTTGTGAAGAAAAGCATGTGAAATGAGAGGTTCAAGCCTAGGTTTCAACAAAACATGTATGGGAGATCTGATTTTATGAATTTTATCCATGTGCAGACCTAATGGGTTGTTTCTAAACACTGAATATAAATGATACACACACACACATGCACACACACACACACACATATCTATATATATATGTGCGTGTGTGTGTGTGTGTCTGTATATATGTATGCATGTATGTATATGTATTTTTAAATGTAAATGTAAATGCAATTACTGGATGTTCTCCTAGAACAATAAATGCAACATATCATTAAAGAAATCTATATCTATGTATAAATATGTGTATTTCTAAATGTAAGTGTAAATGCAAAAAGCGTATGGTTTTGTAGTGTTATAGATGAACCATATCCATTAATTAATGTAATTTGAATTCTAAAGTCTTCAACACATAATATGAAATCGATCAAACTATTAAACTACATGAGAAATAAATGAAAATAGTAAATGCATATGTATGTGTATTTGTAAATGTAAGTGTAAAATAAATAATAATAATGAAAATTATAAAAGAATACAAGGAAAGGTTTAGAGTTTAGAGTGGGAGAGAGATAGAGGGTAGAGGTTTTAAGGGTTTAGAGTTTAAGGGTTAATGGTTTAGGGTTTAGGGTTAAAGGTAGAGGGTGTTTGTTTTTTTTTACACTGTAAGTAGGTTGGTCTTCTAATCTACCTATATGATTGCCAATTCCAATCAAGGGCAGCTCGAAGGACCTGGACCAACCGATGAGGAATTTAAAAAGCCTCCTACACTTTGGGCTCTGCAAGACCCAGGAGGGTGATCCCTTAATGTGTTTACAACCTCTACGTCAATATCATAAACAATATTAACACATAACAAATAATCCCATTGAATAGCTCAACACAATAGGATAATATCGAATAAAATTGGTTGTTCACCGATAATATCAACTATGTGGAGCATGAGATAACTACAACACAATCCATAGTAAAATATAGTCATTAATTTGCAATTTGTAGCAAGCTCTAGGGAAAAACAAACAATTATTTAACTACACAAATAAGTAAAACTTCAATCAGTGCCATATATCCAATGCAGGAGTCAAATTCATAAGCATCTATAGGTTTATGACAGATTTAATACATAACATATAACTTATAAGATCCCTGAAAATATTGCATTACAATTTCATCAGTATGCATTCTCACCCAATACTACTTATCAAATCCTTATACAAAACATATCCGCCTATAATCCCATTCAAGCATTTTAATTAGTTCCTTGAATTAAAGCTAAAATAAGGATTATACACACCACAACAGTGAGATGAATGAAACAACCCTTAGTCATCTTATTCAAAATTCAGATATGCATGTATAGTGGAGAGACATGAGTTTTAATTTATCATTTCAACTCAAATGCTAGTACTGTTATACAACATTAAATCCCCATGAATTCAAAACTAATTATAGAATAACTCAAAACCTAAATTGTATTTCTCTCTACAACCATCAAACTTTACAATTTTCTTTGCAACTTCACCTAGACTCAACCAAAAATTATCTAACTTGCTAACTCATACTTTTGGCCTTGAAATCCTTCTTATAGAAAATGAAGGAGCAAACAAGCAACATGCCAGAAAGTACACATGTCACCAGCTAGTTGGCACACCTGGTGATATTCCAAAATTGTTACAACAACCATCACCTTGGAGAATATTCTTGTTCATCATTTCAGTCAAGAAAAGTTGATGCAACAATAAAAAACCACAAGAAACCCGCGTTGAGAATGCCATCAAAGAAAAACTGGAAACCATTGTAACTGCAACATTTGATTTACCACCTATTAGTAGTCCATTCCTTTTACTCTTCCTCAGTCAAATATTTAGGTACCCATTTCAGGTATTCTTCATCAGTCGACCATTCAAGATTAATCACCTCATTCACCTTTGTATTATAAGGTGTGTATTTTACCGCTACCTAGTTTTTATCTCTTTCAAAAGCTTCCAAAAATGAGCAGGTACTAATGATTTTATCCATACAACTCACCAACAAGTCATAATCTGACTCATCACAAATTAATTTAATTTCATCATTCATGACTTCACTTGCTTGATCCTGCCACTACTGGAGTGACTTGATTTTCCCCTACTCATCAATTATATCTTGTAACAATGTGTTACCCCAATCATTAAAATTCTTCACCAATTTCCTGATCTTCCTACTCAAATCATCTGGTAGGGTCTAAAAACCTTGCAACGATTTAACCAACACTTGAGCAGGCTTTAATGATTGGGGCCTATTATTTGTATCAAAACTTGAAGCCTTATACATGACATTCAAATCACTCTCCCTACGGATCAAATTTTCAATCAATGGTATCACTACTTCCTGATCCCTATCAATATTCTTTATTGCATCTAACAACAAAGAATATAAAGAATGTATAGATAGCAATTTACTATCAACCTTTTCATTTAAATGCCTCAAGACAGTAGTAAAAATCTCCTTTTTCTTTGAAAGAGATACCTCCTCACTTACCTTCAATGATGTCTGGAATTCATCAATTCTTTGCAAGAGCTACTTCTTTGTAGGATCAACATAGCACTCTATTTCTTCATCAATTTGTTCTAAAGGAGGGGTGAGAGAAAGATTCTGACTAGGAGACCCTGGTGTAGAAACAATTGGAGAAGCAGGAGGCACTGACCCTACCGTGGAAGGTAATGTACTAGTCCTTGAAGCACTTGATGTCTCCCCAATCTGTTTATACCTAAACCTTTCCACCTCAGTCTGCAACTCAACATTCCTTTGTTGCATCTTGTTGTATTCCTCAATCAAAAGGTTATACTTCTCTATTAGGCTCGTCTTTTCAGCAGTCTTTTTGGCCAATTTGGCCACATTCACAGTCAAATTAGTGGCCTCAGTGGTTGAGGTCTCTGAATCTCTCCTTATTATTAATCCTCCTCTAAATTTTGGATTAATATCTGTAACATTTGGCTTTCTTCCTTGAGGGGCCAATTCCCAAATTGCCAAAGTTTCATATTCCTCATTGAAGGCAGAATCTTGCAATGTTGCCTTGACTTCTTCTTCAGAGTCTTGCAAAGGATGCTTGGAATTTAAAATAGCATTAAATTCTACATCATTTTCAATGTCCCATTCAGGAAGAATCAACACAGCAACCTGACTCACCAGTCTTCTTCCCTTTGCAAGAGTGATGTTCTTAAATTCCTCCATTAATTCAGTTTTTACCTTGTCATCATTATCCTAGTCTGACCTATTAGGCCTTAGTTCTCTTCTCTTCTTATACATTTCTCTTGATATTCTTCAAATTTCATCCTCCATACCAATTGCAAGAATATAGGAGTTTTTACAAATGTATTGTCATCTAGAAACTCCTTACATGCTTCCATTCTTGCATTTTGTACACTTTTTCCTTTCATATCTAAATCAAATAGAACCAATTCAGCTGGCCTAGGAAGGGAAGGTATACCAACCTGCATGTCCTAATTAGTAACAATAATTTCATGCATCAGATCCTCCTGTGGTTGATCAATTATTTATCTTTTAGGGCTTGGCTTGGATGGTGGTGATGAGGGATTGTCTTCTGGTGATGATTCTAAATCAATTATTTTAATTGCCCCAGGCACTTTGAATTTTGGACCTGGTTGTGAAGGAAACTTAATTATTTGCTTTCTTTTTCTATCCACTTCCTCTTCATCACCGCTATCATCCTTTTTCCTCCTATAAATAGGCCAGCTTTCTATAGGATGGTATGCTATCCTTGTTTCAATTGGCCTGGCACCTTGCTCTTGTACACCCAGACTCAGTTCTAAATTTATCTTTTTGGTCCTCAATGTGCCCATAATTTCCTTGAAGTTCTCCATTAGAAATTCAATCTACTTATGGTATGGATTGAAATCCAACAATGGATTAAATACTTTAGATCCATCTTATGCACAATATCTAATAGCTTATCATAAGCTATCCATTTCTCCTTGTTCAACTCCTGCCTATTTAGATCAAATTCATTTATGATCAAATCCTTAGGAAATTTGAACTCATGCACAAATTTTCCAGCCTTTATTCTTTGTCTGAAAAGGGCAAAGAAACCCTTAGGATCATGTTGCCACTTTGGACCACACCTCAAATGGTAATCATCAAAGAATTTCTCAAAATGCACCCAGCCTCCTTTTGAAAAGGAAAAATCAAACAACATTGTATAATCAGGGAAAAATGTTCCCTTACCCTTCCTTGTGAGGTTGCCCTTATGGATACAACCTATTTTCCACATAACTTATGCAAACCCCACTCTTGGTGGCACATTGTATGGCAGTATATGGGGGCTCCTTGAAAACCGTATACTCTCAAAACAGTGCTAGCTGGGTATGGGATAATTTCACCCCAGTTATGGAAAACTTTCAATTTTGGCTTCCTCCCTTTTGGCTTGAGGAAATCATTCAATTCCAAAGGGATCCTAGGTACATTCACCATCAGTCTAGCCATCAATCTAGAAGCAAAGTAATTATCAAATTGCACATAAATGGTGCTTTCCTTATTGCAAGATAAATCTGGAGCCCATAATTGTATTGGAAATCTTTCTCCATCAACTGATTTCCTTAATTCCATCTTTTCAGAGAAAAATTTAGCATTATTGAACAAGAACATATGCATCAACATAGAATACTAGAAGAATTGAGTGTCGGTATCATTTTTCTACAACTTTGGCAACCATTCATGTATCCTCTTAGCCAAGAAAGAAGCAAAGTCATATGTCATAGAGAAGTTAAGGTGTTGCATTTGCACCCCCATGAACATGTATGCAATAGGCATCACCGTACAAAGACTGAAACCAAAAATCTGACACAATGAATAGAAAGTGGCCAAGAAGTGATTTGCAAAACAGTTTACTCTGAAAGGTTCCTGGTCACTGGGGCTGATATGAAATCATGAACCTCCTGCCCTAACTAGATGAGGTGGAAACAACTTAGCTCTAAAAAGAGACTTCAACTTTGCATATTCCTACTTCATTTCCTCAAGATTGATAGGAACCAAGTCTTCACTCAGTTCACTCAAGTCAAAAATCTATTGGACCTCTTCTCTATTAACGCTCAATAGAATTGTTGATGATGATTTTGGCACCACAACAATACAAGAAGAATATTACTATTCTACTTCTCCTGAAAGAGAAAGGAAACACATGGATGCCTTAGCTCCCAAGGTCTTTGTAGTTGGGTCTCAACTATGCTGATGTTACTCAGTGGTCAATGCAACAGTAATATTCAAGGGGCCTACTGGTGCAAGCTTCTGGATTGTTCTAAGATCAAGCATGAAATAAAACCTAATTTAACCGAGGTTTTTAAAGAAACAACAAAAGATAAGTCAAAGTTTTGAAACAGAAAAGAACAATAGTTCATCCAATCTTAACCAGACTTGTTAACTTCAAGGAATTATAAACTAAAACTACAGAACAAGATAAGCTTGTGACTGACACACAACCTCTTTCATTCTCAGTGCTAATTCGTATCACAAATTTTTATTACCATTTAAATAAAAGAAAAAATAATATTTCATTCCTTGAAGACTTGACAAATCAAATGATCAATTTAAGAAAAATATCATTCTAGAACACAACATGAAGGAGATTAAACTCTAATTGCTTCTACTGTTATTAAAATAGATAAGCAATATTTACATAGTTGGCACAATCACCAGTGTATAGAGAATCTATTTCTCTAGATTGTTTCCAACTACAATAAGAGAACTTAGAAAATACATTATAGTCTATACTGGAGTTTAACTGCTAACAAGAAGACAAGAGAAGCTCTCATTACTGAGAATCAAGATGTAGCTCTATCTACTTCTATTAACTGACTAAATCCTAACAGTTCTAACTCTAAACTATTCTTAGTCTAAAAGTTCTCTAATCCTAGAAGTTCTAATCTAGAAGTGCTCTAAAATTATAACTTTGAATTTTCTAACTGTTGAAGTTCCAACCTTTACAAAGAGGCAAGAATGCCTTATATATAGAATGTACCAATAGGATGTGTTATCCCCTGCACTAGGGTTTACAAAAATATCTGCTGACTGCAAGAGAGTCGGCTCTTAGATGTTTCCTGAAAAGAATCAAAGTTGCATTCAATGAGAAGCCCTGCTATCCATATTGCTGAAAGGTTATCCTGGGGATGACCTTAGATCTTTTGCAACTGCAACATTTACTCCCCTATCTTCATGTCCACCTTCGAGCTCTATTGGAGTTGCCTTGAATGATCAAAATATATTCATTAATATTGATCTACCTCCTTTCTAGTAGTTGCCACAGCTGTCCCTCTGAGTCATAGTTTGTCCACCCTTCTTCTAGCATTCTTCACATTCTAGACCACTTCAGCATGCTGACCTTTCTCTAGAAGCATCATCGGGCCTACTTGTAGATCTAGATATTTCATTCGAGCCGACTCATTGCCTTTGGATCTCAGAAGTAGTCCATTTTGTTTGCACTCGACAAACTTCTTACACAGGGGCAGTCAATCGGTCAAAGAGCCAATGGATTCATTCTTGAGTTCCTTGTGATTGGTGAAATAGAGGCCACGCAAAATTTTTGGGAGGTCAAAGGTTATGCAAATGCATTGCATATCGGTGAGACACCTTTGGTGTCTCATCGATGCGATGATATCGCTTTCGACAACTATCGGCATGACATGGACCAGTCGATGAGACCATTTGGTGAGCTTCAAAAGTCACAACGAGCTCATTTAACCTATCAGAAAGATTGTGTTCTTTTACTAAGACCACATAGCGAAGTTTCTCTTCTCTCGGCGAGCACATTTTGTATCAGCGAGACTTCTTCGTTTGCCAAGACCTTTTGTCGATCTCCTCTATTCTTGCTGAACTCATTCTACACCTTTGGTGGGGTCCCCTAATAGAATTCTCTTGTCGCTAGGACTTATCAAAATCAGAGAGACATTACCCTGAATTTCTCTTCTCTTACTGAGCCCCTCCTTGTTATCGACAAGACTCCTGAATGTCGGCTAGACCTCCTGGCACATACCTTTCCTCTCTGCAAAGGGACATCCTGTCAGTGTGACCTCCTTTCCTCGCCAAGACCTTATGGCAAAGGCATTACCCTCTTGGCGAGCTCCATTTCTTTCGGTGGGACTTCGCATGGTCGGGGAGACCTTACGGCGACCCTTTCATTTTCTCCTTGAGCTCGGCCTTTTCAGTGTGACCTCCTCATGTCGATGAGACTTTCTACCGAGAGCGCTACCTTTTGGCGATCTCTTATCTTTTCAGGGAGACATCACTCAGTCGCTAAGACCTCATAGTGAGCCCAAATCACTACATTGATGCTGCTTTTGTCACTGTGACCTCACCCCTTCGGCCAGACATCACGCTGAAGGGATCACCTTTGGCAATCCTTTCATTGGGAGACGTTTTTGTATTCATGTCAACATGGGTTCTTTCATTTCACATGCGTCGCTGTAGCATTCTCTTGTTAGGGAGATGTCCTACAGACATCTTATGTCTCGGTGAAAGCCTTCATAAGTCCACTTTTGTCGCCGTGACAATTTTGTTCTCTCCCTGATGGGAAACTCTCACCGCCAGTCGGCAAGACCAAGAGACTTCACCAAGACCTTATGTCGAATGTCGATTGTTTGACTGAGGTGTTCACTTATGAGCTGATCAGCAAGACACGAAGAAATCATCATGACTTTAGTCCGAAGATAAGCCTCTTGCCGAAGTGTAGCTCCTAGTCGCTGTGACTATATTTCATCGGCGAGACATTACGCCGAACACCCACACTCTCTCTGAAGACACCCTTGTCAATGAGATTGCACCCATTTACCGATACTTCTTGAGGACGTTATCTTGCTTTGCCAATATGTGGACGTTTCCCTGTCGGCAAGACTCCTGGCGATTGGTGAGAGCATATACTGAAGATAATGACTCCCACCGAAGTGTTAGCCCCCTTTTTGCTAGTCGGTGGGACATCATGAATTCGCCAAGACTTCCTAGCACAGAGAAAACCCTTTGCTGATGTATGGATCCTTCCCCGCTGGTCGGTGAGACTCAAAAATCTTGCCAAGACCCTTTCCCAAAAGAAAATTTTATGCCATTGGGAAGCTCCTAGTCGCTGGGACTCTAAATAATGTGTTGTTGATAGGCAACTGCATGTGGACTCCAGTCTTTGCGACATCCCTGAGGTCTTGCCGATAGGCAACAAAGATGCATACTTAGCAAAATACATTACACGTCGAGGAGACTTTAATGATCTCATGGCGATATGACCTGTAATGTGGAGTATCTGGACTTGATGGAATCTATAATGCAACAGGGCCCGATATGGGGAAAATATGCTCATGGAGGGACCTTTCTTGAAACTTTGCGAGTATGGACAATATGTAATATCATCAAAATTGTGCAGTTCTAACACCCCCTTTGGATCCTTAGCAGATAGAGCCCAGTCACCAGTAGGCAAGAGGTTAGGAAAGTCTTGCCGACCTTTGCCTTAGCTAATTTTTCATGACCAACTGGATTGAAGAATGCACCCCAACTGAGCTCCCTTGACAAATATTATCCCGTATGTGATTTAACCCTGCATTTAATAAAGAAAACCAGAGTATGAATCAATCAAACAGAAGTTAATTAAACAAAATCATCATTAAAATGAATCCTATGTCAGTAGGGTACCATTAAAAATTCAAACAAAATGATCATACAAACAGTTCGGGTTTCAGGCCGACCCGCGGAATCCAAGCTAGGGAGAAATTTTGGAGAATTCTGAGTCAGGCAGATTCCAGTGGAATAAACATGAAAACACCTAGTAGAAAGTTAATCCAATCATTATCAATTAAAGAACAGCATGTGAGATCTTCAAAATAGCATAAATGAATCATAAAATGCATCACCATTTACTAACCAGTCCTACTTCTCCATACTTCTTCACATACCATCAGATCCCGGGGAAATTCGCGCGGGACAGATTTCTGTGAAGAGGGAAAAATCAAAAAAATCCAATGGAGAAGGAAATCCCCAAAGAAGGTAGATCTCCTTGGAGGCCTTGGGGATTTTGGGAAAATCTGGTCCACACAGAATTCCATGAAGACCAAAAATCCCCAAACAACAGCGTTTGGCTGGAGGTTGAGGGAGATCCAGGAAAATCCGAATTAGGTGGAAAATTCTGAACTCAGGAGAAAACCCGAATTCCAACTGAGGCAGAAACAAATTAGATCAGATAGAACAAAATATAAAACACGAAGAAATAGAAGAACTCCCAAAAGCAAAGCAAATAATAGAGGCAAAGAAACAAAAAGAGAAGGGGGACCCATTTTGATCCAAATCAAAGTGGGGTGGTTATGCAAGGCATAACAAATGGCGACTCGGCTAGGAAAATGGTTTAACCACTTTCATGAATCTGAAAGATTCATCTACCCAGAACTCCTGGTTCATGAACATCACAACTCTAGTTGGGTTAGTTATAACAAACAAGGTAGAGCTAGAATCTCAAATGTAATTCAATCAATGGCTATCGCTGAATCTATGTGTGTATACTTGATAGTGCATCATCCTTTCATAAAGTTTCTTCATCTTTTGAATAATAATGTGCAAGATTTGAACTATGTGAGTTGATTTCCTTCGTGCAATGATATCCTGGGCATTTCTCCGCTACTAGTCAGGTGTCCATAGCCCCAACGGAGATACCTCTAGTTCTCTCACAACATTGCTCTACTACCACTCAGGCGTCCATGGCCCTGGTAGAGATACTGGAATCACCCATTCATATTGAATGCTCTTTTTCTTTTGATTATTCTTTTCTTTTTTTTTCTTTTGAAGTTTTAGATATTTCATTTAATTCTCTTTTTCTTTTCAATATGTCAGATGTTTAATATCTGATCGAGGTTGAAAACTACAATGGACCTCATAATAGCACTTGGAAGATCATATTTTTCACTCGAATTGTACACACTATCACCCTAGGAAAAATGTACCAATACAAGTGGAGATGATCTTATGGATTTGTGAAAGATTCAGAGGAGCTAATGAAGGTTACTTACTTTGCACCTTATTTTCAAAACTTTCCACAACTTTTATTGACAACAAGCATGAAACAATGAATTAAAGACAAAATCATCAAGCAGAAAGCCTGGAAACATCTAAACCACTTCTCTCCTAATGACCAAAGTATGCTTCAGATAACAACCCACAATTTCAGGTGGAAAGGACAGATTGACCCCAAAGAACTAAACAAAACAAAGACCAAACAACAAAGAAAACACAAAGGACGGAAGGAAAGAACAAATAACTAAGCAGCAAGCTATTTACAAGCAAAGAGTAAATTATCTACACAAGGAGCAGCAGATTATTGACAAGCAGAAACACAGAAAGTATTTACAAAAATACAAATTATTTACAAACAGGGGACAAAATAAATTATTTACATAAAGAACAATGAATTACTTATATACAGAATAGAAATCAACAAGCCTCAAGATTCAAAATAGTGTTTAAGGAACTGCCCATGAACAAGCAAAGGAACAGGTTCTCAAGTTAGGTTACTAAGTTTGAAAGCATTTTCCCCTAGGATCTCAGCAATTTGATAAGGGCCTAACCAGAGTTTGTCAAAATTTTGGCGATTTCCTTTCTTTTTGCTAGCCTTGTCCCAAAGCAACACAAGGTCTGATATCCTAAAAGCTTTTATTTTAGCTCTTTTGTCAAACCAGCATTTGACAACAGCCTGGTGTCTAAAGAGATGCTGCAAGGCGACATCTCTCTGTTCTTCTAATTTTAACAAAGGAGCTAGTCTCACCTCTATCCTATTGTCACTAGAGTAGAATTTCTGTATGAACTCAAGGATAGGTATTTTTAGATGGATAGGAAAGACAGGCTCTTGGCCATATACCAACTTGAAGGGTGAGGTGTTTAAAGCAGCCTTAATCCTAGTCCTATCTACCCATAATGCGAATCTCAGTTGGGTATGCCAATCTCTAGGGTTATGCTCTAACAGTTTCTTAATGACCCCTAAGAGATTCTTATTGGTTGACTCTGCAACTCCATTACTTTGTGGGTAATAATTCAAAGAATACTTCAAGACAATCTTGTGATTATAAGCCTAGGAAATGAATTAAACAAAAGAGAAGGCATAGCCATTATCACATACCAGAGCGAAAGGTACCCCAATCCTTGTAGTGATGCACTCGGTGAGGAACTTGATCACTACCTCCGTTGTGTTGTTTTTGCAAGGTACAAACTTTGTCCATCTTGTGCAGTAGTCGGTCGCATTCAAAATAAACTTGTGTTCTACAGAAGAGTTTGGGTTAATAATCCCAATGAAATCCAGTACCCATTGGGCAAAGGGCCTTACCTCATAAACAGGCTGCAAAGGCATGGCTGAATGGCGTTCCCTTAGTGCAAAAATCTAACAGGTATGACATGTCCTCACATGTTGATGGGTATCTTTGAATACACAGGGCCAATAATAACTAGATCTAAGGATTTGGTGTGCCAATGAATCTGCAGAACCATGGCCTGTGCCATGTTTCCCATGAAACTCAAAGATCACATGTTTGGCCTCTTGATGATCAAGGCATATCAGGTACACTCCTTCAAAATTCCTCCTTTATAACAACCCTCCTTTGAGCATGTAATGAGAACTATTTAGTCTTAGGGCTCTCCTTTGAGTGGCATTCATTCCTTCTAGACATCGATTATGGAGCATCAAACAAATTGTATCAGCATACCAAGGGTCGTTGGAGAAAGCCTAGATCGTGTACTGCTGACAGATGATGTTGTCACTAGCGTTCGCCATGGATTGGGATAAACTCGTGCACCTAACTAGTTTCATGGGATGTATCTCCAGATCAAATTCTTGGAGGATGGCCATCCATTTCCCTCTCTTTTCTCCTAGCTCGCTCTGCATCAGTAGGGACTTCATAGCTATGTCAGGAACTACAGTGACGACTTGACTTCAGAGAATGTAATGTCAGAATTTCTTAACAGCCCGAACCAACGCAAAAGCTTGCTTCTCCAGAGGTGGGTATTTTTTTTCCACGTTTTTGAATGGAGAGCTCATGAAAGCAATTGGTCTCTCCTTTGCCTCCTCTTTGTGTTGAGTTAAAAAATCCGCACATGAATGCTCAGAGGCGAAAGAATAGATATAGAATGGCCTAATGTAATCGGGGCTGGTAAGGACTGGCGCTTCTGAGATGGATCGCTTGACTTGTGAAAATGCATCTTTTCCTTCATCAGTCCACTCTATTTTGGTGTCCTTGATCATTTCATTCAGGGGCTTTACAATCTCTACAAATCCTGTGATGAACTTTCTCACAAAGTTGATTTTCCCAAAGAAAGACCTCATTTCTTTCTTGCTTCTTGGCCTAGTGATCTTCAGAATGGACTCGACTCGGTCTGGATCAATTGATATCCCCCTTTCCGAGATCATGTGCCCCAAAAGCTTTCCCTCTAAGACTCTAAACATGCATTTTTTTGAATTCAATGAGACTCCATACTGGATGCATCATTCCAGAACCTTGGCCAAGTCAGTAGCGTGGTTCAATCAGTCCTTGGAGAACATTGTCAAGTCATCTATATAAACAATAATGCATTTGTCAATTAGATCCTTGAAAGCTATGTCCATGGTGCGCTGGAAAGTGGCTCCCGCATTTATCAGACTGAAAGGCATCCTCCTGTATGCAAACGTTCCCTACTTTGTAGTGAAAGCCATCTTCATCCTATCTTCAAAGTCGACCATTACCTGATTGTATCTAGAGTAACCGTCCAAGAATGACATCATCTGAGCTCCATTGACAGTCTGCAAGACTTCATCTAGAGAAGGAAGTGGATAGTTATCCTTTTCTGAAGCCCTGTTCAGGTTTTTGAAGTCAACACATAGCCTAATCTCCTCTCTTTTCTTGCGGAATGGGACTAAGTTATCCACCCATGTTGAATGGCACACAGGGAAGATTATCCTTCCAGACAACAACTTTTGAACTTCTTTATAGATCAATGGCTCAATCAGGGCATTGACAGGGCGATGCTTCTGTTGGAAGGGCGTAGCCTCAGGCTTCAAGGGGATAATGTGAGTCATAACAGAAGCACCAAATTTCTGGAGGTCTTTGTACCCCCAAGAAATCACAACAATATCCCTTTTAAGCACCCTCAATATGTCCTCTCTGATATCTTCAGGGCAGACTTCCCTATATAGACATTCCTTTTAGGGCCAACATCGGCCAAGTTAACTGTTTCATATTCCCCTCCCTTTTCTTCAGCAGATATTTTCTCTCGAGACCTCAGGTTTCAGTAAAAAATTCTCTCCAAAGCCACCATTCCTTTGGGAATTTTATTATTCTTTAAGTTAAGAACTCCCTCTGTATCACATTCCTCAGGGCTCCAATCCCCTTGATCTATGTCGGACTCATCAATAATTTTCCCCTAAAAAACATCCGAGCTTGCTAAGAAGGCTAGAATATGTCGGTCATCATCGAAAACCTAAAAATTCTTGATATTCTTAGGAACTGGAGGGGTGGAAATTAATTCCACTGAGAATTTCTTGAGCTTGGTGCCTTGCATAGGTTCCAGGGTGCTTGCAGCAACAGCTAATAAATCAACTACTTGATTTTCTTCTCTAGCGATTAAGCTAATCGCAAAGGCATCAAAGTCTTCGATCAGGTTCCATACCCTATTTCTGTAAGCTGCCAACCTCTTGTTGTGACATGTATATTGGATGTGCACTTGCCTGATAACTATTTTTGAATCTCCCTTGACCATCAAGGCAATGACCTTCTTCTTATGTGCAAAAATCAATCCTCGTGCTAGAGCTTCATACTCTGTTACGTTGTTTGTGCATCCAAATTGCAACCTATAAGAAGCAAAGAAGGTTTTCCCTTTAGGGCTGGTTAATACAATTTTGACACCAATGCCTGTCTTGGATTTAGATCCATCAAATGCAAGGGTCCATAGCTGATCATGTACTGGGGTTGGTTCTTTTGGGGTCATTGTGGGCAGTTGGATAGAAGGAGCCATAGGTAGGGTTGTTTGATCTTCTGCATTAGATATAGGGAAAAAGTGTTCTGTAGTCTCCTCAAGAGTAATTTGCAATTCCTGCTCGAGTGTATTATGCGACCCAAGGTTATTTTCTTGACATTCACTTGTATCATTGGTTAGCCCCTTGGATTTTGGTATATCCGTGAGTACAGGAATGTCGAGTAGGCCTTGGAGTTGTTCCAGATGAGTATGCTAGTTAAGACATGTGATTGAGGCCCATTGAATTTGGGAAGGAATTTCTTTTAGAAGTGTCTTATCCCTAGTTAGCATTTTTGCTTCCTTGGCTTCAAATGAGAAGGGATCTGCAATGGTCTCAAGGTGGCTTGTGCTAGCATCTTTATCTTGGGCAACATGATCTAAAATGTCAATGCAGGGTTGGAAAGGTAATTCAGAGTGATTTTGATAGTGTACCCTACACCAATTAGGGAGCAGGAGACTTTGTAGATCTACATCTTCTCCCAAGACTAGCTGATCTTGTTGCAACTTTCATCAAGCATAATATTAGGGGAATTTTGCATGGGTAATTCTTTAGGATCAAAAATGGAAAAGGTTAAAGCTTCTTCTCTTTTACAAACACCTATCCCAGTTTCGAAATAGGCTACCTGGTTAGGGAAATCATATTCCATGATGATATGCTTGAGGCGAGGCTCACTTTCGATCCTAATCTGATTAGGAATCCCTTTCCATGATAGCCACATATTTGAAAAGTCAAGGGAAAGATATCCCCCTAGATTTTTCATCAAATCTCTGCTCAGCAACATACCATAGGTCTCAGGAATGTTTGCCACTTGAACTTCTATGTTGGTTTGAATCCTAGGGTCTAATCCTACTTGCACATGTACGTTTTTCAATTCTCCAACTACGTTAACCTCTATTTTGTCAAGTTGAATGACCTTCTTATTGGTTTGAATGGGGTTTAATCCTAACTTCTTGCATATGGAAAATGGCATGACATTTCCCGAAGCCCTTGAATCCAACAAACAATTGTGTAGGTTCTTCCCACAAATTCTTAAACTTAAAAGGAAAGGTGGAGCACCTACCTTGTTTCTATATAAGGATGCATTCACATCCCTAGCAGGTGCCACCTTGCTCTTTCTTTTTGACTTATTAGCATGTTTTAGAGCTTTCAACACTATCTCCCTTAGAGCAGGGCACCACTTTAAAATGTCAAAATATGACAAAGAAGTTTTATGTTTCTGCATCTCAGAAACAATGTCAAATTCTATATTATAACTTGAATTACTTTTGAAAATAGCAGAGGAATTACCCTTGTTATGGAGGTCAGGCAGGCCTTTTGGTGGAGGAGGATTATTATCAGCACTTTTATTTGGAGGCACCATGTGATTAGGAGGTTATAACATAGTTAATGGCCCCTTACTTTGATTTCTCAGGAAGTGCCTTCCCTTTGTCTGAAAAGCTTGGGCATCATATGAATCCTCCTCTGGTTCATTCTCTTCTTGTCTTGGGAATGAAGGTTCCTCTTCAAAGAGGTCATAAGCCATTGCATTATCCACTGAATCACCCCCTTTGTTTGAATTCCCCTAGAATGTGTGGGCATCTTCGTGTGCAATCTTGACAACTTTCTCCATCTGAGGGCAGTTTACCTCATAATGGGTTGCAGTATCATGCAGCCTGCACCAATTGGTCATGAAGTTGAGGTCAACCATGTTTGTAGTATGTATTCTCTCCTTCTTTGCTTGATAGTTATGAGAAACTCCCCCATTATTGGGCCCTGTGTTCCATTGTCTATTGTTATTTGGCCTTTGATTATACCCTCTGTTTTGATTTTGGTACCTTTGATTAGAGGAGCTTTGGCCCTGATAACCCCTTTGGTTGTAATTGTTGTTATTCTGATAAGTACCCTGATTGTTATTGTTTTGATTGGGATAATTACCTTGGCTTTGAACAGGGTTTAATCAAAGCCGAGCCATGTCATTTGTAACCTGAGACAGTGTTTTCTTCAAGGTTTCTACCTCATTCATAAGCTATATTGTCTTCTCACTTTTCACATTCTTAGCAGCAGGTGGTTGACCACTATGATTTGGTGTTCTAATTTGGCTCTGATGACCATAGGGACTTTGAGGAAGCTATGACTATTGAGAAATATTAGAAGTTCTAGTAGCAAAGAATGGGATAGGTGGTTGAGTTTGCAATTCAAATATAGGTCCATAATGGAAAGGAGACATTCCCAAGACAATATTGAAGGGAGGGGCTAGGCTATGCATCTGATATCCTATTGAAGGGAAACCCCCTCCTAGGCCTCCTTGTTGAAAACTAATTTGTTGCTACAACTTGATAGCTAGGCGATAGACTTTGGATAGAGAGTCAATCTCAGCTGGTTGATAGGTCCTTTGCAAGAACAAGCCCAGCAAGGGGTCTATAACCCTAAAGTAAGCTTGAATGGCACTATCCTCAGTGACTAAATAGGGATCTTGCAATCTTCTATACATTCGTTGGAACCTGGTATTGAATAAAGGCAAAGGTTCACCTGGTTCCTTTCTGATGGTAGCGAATTGGTGATATAAAAGAACTGAATCCACATAGATTCTGAGCTGATTAATAAAAACATTTTCCAGGTGTGTCCAGGTCAGAATAGAACCTTGAGGGAGATTAAGGTACCAATTGTAGGCCATATCCCCTAAGGAATAAGGAAACAACCTACATACTACATCCTGGTGGGCTATCTGAGCTCTAGTACAAGCATCCTTAAAAGCTTGTATGTGCTCTTCAACACTCCTTGAATCACCATGAATGTACTTAGGAAAGAATTGCTCAGGGTTCTTAGGCAGGTCATGAAAACCTCCAAGAATAGTCCCCAATGTAGAGGGATTATTTTGGAAGAATGTCATTGGTGGCAGTGGTGGTGGTTGAGCCAGCAGTTGTATGGGTTGAACCAGTTGTGAGGACACTTGAGATGGACGTGATGGTGGATTGATAGGTATCCATTGGGTAATTGGTGAAAATCATGGTGGAGTGAGCGAAGTTGATAAGAGTGGTATGATGGTGGCCCCAGTCTTATGACTCTTGTGTCTTATTGGGGTCTTGAGTTCTATCAAAGGTGGTGGATTTTTAGCTGATCAAAGAACTCTGTGGGGCTTCTCTGGGGATGAAAACCCAGTTTTATCTAGCTTTCCCTTCTTGTTCGTCCTTCTAGCGCTAGTTCATGTTGATGATGATTTTGGCACCACAACAATACAAGAAGAATATTACTATTCTGGTTCTTTTGAAAGAGAAAGGCAACACATGGATGCCTTAGCTCCCAAGGTCTTTGTAGTTGGGTCTCAACTGTGCTGATGTTACTCAGTGGTCAATGCAATAGTAATATTCAAGGGGTCTACTGGTGGGAGCTTCTATATTGTTTTAAGATCAAGCATGAAATAAAACCTAATTTAAATGGGGTTTTTAAAGAAACAACAAAAGATAAGCCAGAGTTTTGAAACAGAAAAGAACAATAGTTCATCCAATCTTAACCAGACTTGTTAACTTCAAGTAATTATAAACTAAAACTGCAGAACAAGATAAGCTTGTGATTGACACACAACCTCTTTCATTCTCAGTGCTAATTCGCATAACAGATTTTAATTACCATTTAAATAAAACAAAAAATAAAATTTCAGTCCTTGAAGACTTCACAAATCAAATGATCAATTTAAGACAAATATCATTCTGGAACACAACATTAACGAGATTAAATTCTGATTGCTTCTACTATTATTAAAATAGATAAGCAATATTTACAAAGCTGGCACAATCACCAGTGTACAGAGAATCTATTTTTCCAGATTGTTTCCAACTACTATAAGAGATCTTAGAAAATACATTACAGTTTGTATTGGAGTCTAACTGCTAACAAGAAGACAAGAGAGGCTCTCATTACTAAGAATCAAGATGCAGCTCTATCTCCTTCTATTAACCGACTAACTCCTAACAGTTCTAACTCTAAACTTTTCTTCGTCTAAAAGTTCTCTAATCCTAAAAATTCTAATCTAGAAGTGCTCTAAAATTCTAACTCTGAATTTTCTAACTGTTGAAGTTCCAACCTTTACAAAGAGGCAAGAATGCCTTATATACAGAATGTACCAAAAGGATGTGTTGTCCCCTGCACTAGGGTTTACAAAAATATCTGTTGACTGCAGGAGAGCCGACTCTTAGATCTTTCCTAAAAAGAATCAAAGCTACATTCAATGAGAAGCCTTGCTATCCATATTGCTGAAAGGTTGTCCCAGGGATGACCTTAGATCTTTTGCAACTGTAACATTTACTCTCCTGTCTTCGTGTGCACCTTCGAACTCTATTGGAGTCAGCTTGAATGCTCAAAATATCTTCATTAATATTGATCTACCTCCTTGCTAATAGTCGCCACAGCTGTCCCTCTGAGTCACAGTTTGTCTACCCTTATTCTGGCCTTCTTCACGTTCTGGACCCCTTTGGCATGCTAACCTTTCTCTGGAAGCATGCTGACCTTTGTAGATCTAGATATTTCATCTGAGCTGACTCATTGCCTTTGGATCTCAGAAGGAGTCCATTTCGATTGCACCCGACAGACTTCTTACATAGGAGCGGTCAATTGGTCAAAGAGCTAATGGATTCATTCCTGAGTTCCCTGTGATTGGTGAAATAGAGGCCACATAAGATTTTTGGGAGGTCAAAGGTCATGCAAATGCATCACATGTCAGTGAGACACCATTGGTCTCTCGCCGATGCGATGATATCGCTTTTGACAACTATCGGCATGACCTGGACCAGTGAATGAGACCATTCAGCGAGGTTCAAAAGTCACATCGAGCTCATTAAACCTATCGGCAAGATTGCGTTCTTTCACTGAGACCACATAGCGAAGTTCCTCTACTCTCGGTGATCACATTTTGTATCATCGAGACTTCTTCGTTCGCCAAGACCTTTTGTCAATCTTTGTTCTTGCCGAACTCATTCTGCACCTTCGGTATGGTCCCCTAATAGCATTCTCCTGTCACTGAGACTTATCAGAATTGGAGAGACATTACCTCAAATTTCTCTTCTCTTACCAAGCCCCTCCTTATTATCAGCGAGACTCCTGAATGTCGGCCAGACCTCTTGGCGCACACCTTTCCTCTCTTCGAAGGGACATCCTATCGGCATGACCTCCTTTCTTTTCCAAGACCTTATGGTGAAGGAATTACCCTCTTGGCGAGCTCCATTTCTTTCGGTGGGACTTCACATGGTCGGGGAGACCTTACGGCGACCCTTTCATTTTCTCCTTGAGCTCGGCCTTTTCAGCATGACCTCCTCATGTCAGTGAGACTTTCTGCCGAGAGCGCTACCTTTTGGTGATCTCTTATTTTTGTGGGGAGACATCGCTCAGTTTTCGAGACCTCACAGCGAGCCCAGATCACTACGCTGATGTCACTTTTTTCATTGTGACCTCACCTCTTCAGCCAAACATCATGCTGAAGGGATCACCTTTGGCGATCCTTTCATTTTGGGGAGACCTTTCTGTAGTCATGTCGACATGGGTTCTTTCGAATCACATGCGTCACTGTAGCATTCTCTTGTCGGCAAGATGTCTTGAAGACATCTTATGTCTTGGTGAAAGCCTTCATAAGTCCACTTTTGTCGCCATGACAATTTTTTTCTCTCCTCAATGGGCAACTCTCATCGCCAGTTAGCAAGACCAAGAGACTTCACCAAGACCTTATGTCGATTGCCGATTGTTTGACCGAGGTGTTCACTTATGAGCTGATCGGCGAGACAAGAAGAACTCGCCATGAATTTACTTTGAAGACAAGCCTCTTGCCGAAGTGTAGCTCCTAGTCACTGTGACTGTATTTCATCAGCGAGACATTATGCTGAACGCCCACACTCTGTCCGAAGACACCCTTATCAGCGAGACTGCACCCATTCACCTTGACTTCTTGGCGACGTTATCATGCTTTGCCGATATGTGGACCCTTCCCTGTCAGCCAGACTCCTGGCGATCAGTGAGAGCATATACCAAAGAGAACAACTCCCGCTGAAGTGTTAGCCCCTTTTTTGCTAGTCGGTGGGAGGGACATCATGAATTCGCCAAGACTTCCTGGCAAAGAGAAAACCCTTTTCCAATGTATGAATCCTTCCCCGTTGGTTGGTGAGACTCAAAAATATCACTGAGACCCTTTCCTGAAAGAAAATTCTATACCAATGGGAAGCTCCTAGTCGTCGGGACTCTGAATAATGTGTTGCCGATAGGCAACTGGATGTGGACTGTAGTTGCCGCAACATCCTTGAGGTCTTGCCAATAGGCAACAAAGATGCATACTTAGCAAAATGCATTACACGTTGGGGAGACTTTAATGATCTCATGGAGATATGACCTGCAATGTGGAGTATCTGGACTTGATGGAATCTATAGTGCAACAGGGCCCGATATGGGAAAATATGCTCATGGAGGGACCTTTCTAGAAACTCTGCGAGTATGGACAATATGTAATATCATCAAAATTGTGCAGTTCTAACACCCCATTTGTATCCTTAGCAGACAGAGCCCAACCACCAGTCGGCAACAGGTTAGGAAAGTCTTGTCGACTTTTTCCTTAGCTAATTTTTCATGACCAACTGGATTGAAGAATGCACCCCAACTGAGCTCCCTTGACAAATATCATCCCATATGTGATTTAACCTTGCATTCAACAAAGAAAACCACAATAAGCATCACACAAAAAGAAGTTAATTAAAAAAATTCATCATTAAAATGAATCATATGTCAGTAGGGTACCGTTAAAACTTCGAACAAAATGATCATACAAACAGTTCGGGTTTCAGGCCGACCCGCGAAATCCAAGCCAGGGAGGAATTTAAGAGAATTCTGAGTTAGGTGAATTCCAGCAGACTAAACATGAAAACACCCAGTAGAAAGTTAATTTGATCGTTATCAATTAAAGAATAGCATGCAAGATCTTCAAAATAGTATAAATGAATCATAAAATACATCACCATTTACTAACCAGTCCTACTTCTCCATACTTCTCATTCCATCAGATCCCGGGGAAATCCACATGGGACAAATTTCTGTGAAGAGAGAAAAATTTGGAAAATCTGGTGCAAAAATAAATCTGCAAAGAAGGTACATCTCCTCGGAGGCCTCGGGGATTTTGGGAAAATCCGGTCCACGCGGAATTCCGTGAAGACCAAAAATCCCCAAACAACAGTGTTTGGCTGGAGCTCGAGTGAGATCCAGGAAAATCCGGATTGGGTGGAAAATCCCGAACTCGGGAGAAAACCCGAATTCCAACTGAGGCAAAAACAAAAAATTAGATCAGACATAACAAAATATAAAAGACAGAGAAATAGAAGAACTCCCAAAAGAAAAGCAAATAACAGAGGCAAAGAAACCAGAAGAGAAGGGGGACCCATTTTGATCCAAATCAAAGTGGGGTGGTTATGCAAGGCATAACAAGAACCTTTCCATCATTATCCCTGATTACTTGTGTGATAGGGTCATATCTTGCAGCCACTTCCCTAAGTAAGTCTATGTCAGGGAACATGTTTGGGACCACCAGGTTTCCCAAATCATACATCCATCTGTTTGAAAAGTGGTGAGGCAAATTCCTCTATCCATACCATAATCTAAACATTTCCAAGCCTGTGAGAGGAACCCTAGCATATGCAATGTTAGAGCAATTATATACTTACCCTTCCCCCAAGATTTTCGCTCATAGTAGAACCAATCCATTCTTCCTATCATTCGTTGAGCAGGGCAATTGATCCAGGAAATCATAATATAGGTTTCTTTTTAAATAGTCAACTTCGCCAGAATGTTTCTTTGGCGGTGCCATCTTGGACAAACTAGGGTTTTTTTACAATTTCACACTTTGAATAGCTAGGACTGACTAGAGATAGGAAATTATAGAACAAAACACTACAATTTATCACAACTATAATTCAACTATAGCCCTAACATGTTTATCAACAAGCTCAATGACAAGCAAAAAAAATATTTTCCCAAATTGAAGTGTAGAATGATCGGGAAGAATAGAAAATAACTCATGGCTTTGTTTGTAGAGTCCTAAATTTTGGATGCAGAGATTCAAAACTTCGCTTTTGGCTCTGAAACTACTCTGCAAAATACTTGAATGCTTTGTGATACAAATAAAACAGGAGAATTTATTTTTATCTTGATCAAATCATGCCAGCAAATGTCTCATCTGCCATTAAAGCTCACTCGTGCACTGCAAGAACAACTCCAACCATATTTGATGCCAATTTAAATTTTAGTTGTCCATGTGGTGGTCACCGGTGATATCATAATCAGTAAAGATTTTTCAACTTTGGATCATGCATTGGTGGGAAACCGTAGATCTTGAGCATTCGTGATCTTGTTCCTTCAACATAGTCGTCAGCCTTATTATTACCCGTCGATTAGCTTTTTCATCAAGATTATAACATATCCGTTGATTTAAAACATGTGCACCTCAAGAACACTTTAGTAACCCGCCTTTTAATGTATTAAGGCCGGATTAATTTACCACTATATTTCCTTCATTACTTCGGCTATATCAAATGAGACACGTGGTGCCCGTCTGTGATATCGCGATCAATAAAAACCTTGCAACTTTCGATCACGCAATGGTAAGCAACTATTAAGATCTGATGACAATTGATCGACGATCAACCAAACTTATCACCTTGAGCCTCACCAGATAGGACATGTGGTGCCCGCATATGATATCAAAATCAACAAAAGTGGTGTGGTGGGGTCATCGAGGGATGGCATGGAGCAGCTGAGATCAAACGATAGTTGATCAATGGTCATATGAACTTCATCCTTCCGCAAAAAAAAAAAATTATTAAAAGGACAAGGGGACATCACTAGGCAGATGGTAAACAATGACATAAGTTTTTTTTAAATGATGAAACATGGGGCCAACCAAAACATAGGAAAATAAAACCCTGTAGAGGAAATAAAATATTAAAACAAAGGGACTCAGCCTAGATAGAATGACAGGACATAAGTCATTTTAAAACCCCTCAAAAAGTAACATCAAAACAGATCCCAACCAAGGCATAAAATAAACACAAGGGTTTTATATGAAAATAAAGCTAAAACCATCAACCCAAGGAAAATTCTGACACCATGAAAGACCAGTAACACTAGGCAAGGTAGGAATGTAACTTAAGGAGCAAAAATATAAAGTTCCATTAGAGGGGAGAGAGATAGAGGAAGTGTGAGAGAGAGAGAGAGACCTAAGAGAGGGAGAGGGGGTAGGAGGGAGTCTTGAGAGAGAGAGAGGGAGGGAGTGCGAGAGAGATAGAGGGTAGAGGATTTAATGATTTAAGGGTTAATAGTAGAGGGCTAAGGGTAGAGCGAAGAGACTTAGGATTGAGAGAGGGAGGGAGTGAGTATTAGGAGAGAGATAGAGGGTAGAGCGTTTAAGGTTTAGGGTTAAGGGTAGAGGGGAGAGAGATAAATAAAGTGAGTGAGAGAGAGACCTGAGGGGAGGGGTAGGAGGGAGAGACTTGAGAGAGAGGAGAGTGGGGTAGAGGGTAGAGGGGTTTAAGGGTTTTGGGTTTAAGGGTTAAGGGTTTAGGGTAATGGGTAGAGGGGAGAGAGATAGAGGGATTTAGTGAGAGAGAGAGGGAGGGAGTGGGAGAGAGATAGAGAGTACGTAGAGGGTTAAGGGTAGAGGGTAGAGGGTTTAAGGGTTAAGGAGAGAGAGATAGAGGGAGTGAGTTAGTGAGAGAGAGACCTAAGAGAGGGAGAGGGGGTAGGATATTGAGGATACTTGAGAGAGAGAGAGAGAGGGAGAGAGTGGGAGAGAGATAGAGGGAGGGAGGCTTAAGGGTAGAGGGTGGATGGTTTAAGGGTTTAGGGTTAAGGGTGGAAGGGAGAGAGATATAGGGAGTGAGTGAGTGAGAGAAAGATCTGAGAGAGGGAGAAGGGGTATTTTGTATATATTAATAAATAATATATATATGCTACTAGCATTTGCAGCACAACATGAAAGACACGATTAGAATTACTTTTAGTTATAGAATTAAGGTTAGGGTTAGATATATATTTAGTTAGGGTTGGGGTTAAAAAATAGTGTCAGTGTTAATTTTATGATTAAGTTTAGGGTTAGAGTTAGAGTGATAATTATTGTCGATATTGAATAATAACCCTAATCTAACCTTAAACTTAAACCTAATTGAACCCTAACCCTGTTTGTAATTGAACTTTAATTCTAACCCCAACCCTAACCCTATCATTGAACCCAAGCTTTATCCTAGAACCCCAACTGTAATTAAATGGTAAATCTAACCTTACCTTAACCCTAACGCTAATCCCAACCCCAAATCTATCTATAATTATAATCCTAACCCTTCTCATTCTAACCCTAATTATAATATTAATTATAATTCTAACCCTAACCATAATTCTAATGCTATTCATAATCCTTAGTTTAACACTAACCATAGTTCTCATGACAACCTTAACTCTAATTATAACCCTAATCAAACCCCAACCTTAACCTTAACCCTAACCTTGATCTTAATTAAACCCTTAACTTAACCTTAAGCCTGAGCTCAATTAAATCAAGATCCTAGCTCTAACCCCAAACTCATATATGTGAGATAATTATAATTTACCAAAACCCTAACCATAATTGAATCATAACCCTAATTGAAATATAATCCTACCTTTAATTGAACCCTAACCCTAATTGAATCCTAATTTTAACCCTAAGCCTAATTGAACCCTATTTTTAACTCTAAGACTAATTAAACACTATTTCTAACCCTAACCCTAAGACCTTCTAAATCCTAGCCCTAATTGAGCCCTAACCCTTAATGAGCACTAACCCTAATTAAACCCTAACACAATTGAACCATAATTCTAACCCCAATTTAATACTAACACTAGTTAACCCTAATCCTAATAACATTTTATTAGGGTTATATTTATTAATGTCTTAATATTAGTTTATAAATTCAACATTAATTATAAATATTTTAAAATAAATTAAGTATTTCAATCTAAAATTTTAATATTTGACATTACAAATAAAATTAAACTAAATTCTAATTTTTAAAAATCAATAAAATATTTATTATCTATCTGGTTTTACTAATTATCTAAATTAAAATTAAATTAAAATTAAATTAAATTAAATATTCATTTTAAATTAATTAAACAATTATTAATTAAATTTTAGAATAAATTAAGAAATAGATCTATATAAAATCCTTTTCCTATTTTTTTTTTTTTTTCTTTTGTGTCCAAATCATTTCATTTTTTCTAAAAATTATACTAAATTCTAGATATCATAATTAAACACAAACTTTTGTTCTATTCTAATCCTAACCCTATTTGGACTCTAACCCTTACCCTAATTGAACACTAAATCTAATTGTAATTGACCACTAAGCATAATTGAATTCTACCCCTAACCCTAACCCTAACTCTAACTAAACCCTAAACCTAACTCTAATCAAACCATAAACCAAACCTACTTGATTCATAATCCCAACCCTAACCAAACCCTAATTGAACTTTAAAACTAACCTTAATTAAGTATTAACCCTAATTGAACATTTATTTAAGAGTAGTCCTAATTGTACCATAACCCTAACTTTGAACTATAGTTGAACTCTAATCCTAACCCTAACACTAATTCTTATCCTAATTGAACCTTAACCCCAATCCCAACCTTAACCTTGACCCTATTTGAGCTCTTATTGAATTCATAACCTTAATTAAATCCCAACCTCATCCTCAATCCTAACCCAAATTGAACATTAATTGAACCCTAAACCTAACCCCAAGTGAACACTAATCCTAATTGAACTCTAACTTTTTAGTTGAAAATATTAAAGTGCCTTAGATTTTCCCATTCATCGCCATTTATCATTCAATTCCTAATAGAACTCCAAAAATTTATACTTTTATAATGTTTTAATACACACCTAATATTAAGGGTTTAGAGTTTAAGGTTATGGGTTTGTATTAAGGGAGAGAGACATAGAGGAGTGAGTGACCCATTTACATATTATTCTTTTATTCTTCATCAATTAAATATTTAGCTACCCATTTCATCAAGCAGCGCAAATGACTCCAAGAATTTAATAGAATGGACTACTCATATAATAACACCTGCATTATGGAGCTCAATTTTCTTGATATATTACTACTTATCGATCCTTGCAATTGTAAAACTTATGACCCATTAGAAAGCATTTAATTGAATTTTGGAATCGCCAAAAACATATAGACACACAATTGAACAAATTCTCAAAGTTAAAGAATGACAACATCATTAACATTTCATTCAAAATTCACCAAATCCACATAAGGAGAGAGAAAATATATTAGAATTATAATGCTTATTCATGCTTTTATAAGTCATATCTCGCATACAATTTAAGATAATTTTACATATTCAACTTAAAACTCAAAATAGGCTATCTATTCTATTCCTATCTTTCTACCCATATATTCAACTCAAAACCTAGCTAGAGCTTTCATCAGTTCTCTCCCTACAAATGAGCCTTGAATTACCTTTTATATGACAAGGGAGCAACAAGCTTCGGGCTCAAATGTAATTTCGCCACAAATTTTCATTGGAACAAAATCTCCATTGCATTTGACTTTCATTTCAAAACTTCCCACACATTGAATCTGCAAAACATAGTGCATGAACTGGGGAAAGCTAAAGTTGTAACTACCATCAGAAAAGGGAACACAAATTGTCATCAAAATCCCCTTTGTCGCTATCCACGCAAAAACACCAGGCAACCAACTTGCCATGAAGGCACACAATCGACATCAAAATGTGCCACACATGTAGAACCAACACCACCAACAACAACAACATCATCAACAGAAAATTTTACATCCCACACAACAACTTCTTATTTACCCGCCACCCTTCCCTTACCAACACTCAGACCCCGGTATACACGCCTGCTTCTAGTTGTTGCTAGAGGAGGAGAGGAAACCTCAGCCTCCTCTTCTTTCTTGTCCTTGCCCAATATGGTTCTAGTTCATCCGCTTGGGGTTTTAACAACCAATGGCACCACATATATCACTTCCTCATCGAAGGAAAAATATCTTTCTACCCATATATTCAACTCAAAACCTAGCTAGAGCTTTCATCAGTTCTCGCCCTACAAATGAGCCTTGAATTCCCTTTTATATGACAAGGGAGCAACAAGCTTTGGGCTCAAATGTAATTTCACAACAAATTTTCATTCGAACAAAATCTCCATTGCATTTGACTTTCATTTCAAAATTTCCCACACGTTGAATCTGCAAAACATAGTGCATGAACTGGGGAAAGCTAAAGTTGTAACTACCATAAGAAAAGGGAACACAATTTTTCATCAAAATCCCCTTTGTCGCTATCCACGCAAAAAAACCAGGCAACCAAATTGCCATGAAGGCACCACAACTTCTTATTTACCCACCACCCTGCCCTTACCAAAACTCAGACCCCGGTATACACACCCGCTTCTAGTTGTTTCCCAATACGATAGACCCTCAGCCTCCTCTTCTTTCTTGTCCTTTCCCAATATGGTTCTAGTCCATCCGCTTGGGGTTTTAACAACCAATGGCACCACAGATATCACTTCCTCATTAGAGGGTAGACCGTGATTGAAGTGAGGTAAATACCGATAGTAGTCGGAGTCGGTCTCAGTTACATCATCAGAAGTGTTGCTCGTAAGGTCAATGGGAGAGTGTTGGCATCCAGAGGAGCCATGCCCATACCTTATTTTCCTACCGACACTAGTAATAGAGCACACTGACTGCTTGCCTTTGTCATCTACTAGTTAGCAGCAACATCTTGGAATTGCAACCTTCTACTGCATCTAGTGGGCACAAGCCTGGGCTTGTCAACCAAAGCACCTTCCTGAATAGTAGGACCGAGCTTTTGTGAGCTCAAATGAACAGAACTCCTTACTGATTTACTCATTTTCTCTTGTCAGACAAGCACTCAAACTTGATTAGAATCATCCCACAAAGTGCTCTAATTGCTACAAGAATGACACTATTAGCAGTTAATTCCTCTTGTATTTATTGTGCGAGGTAATGGCAACCTTCATCAATGCTTAGTAAAAATGCATGTGCAAACATGGAAATTTGGCGGTGTATGTACTATCACCGTTTAACTAGAGTTGCATGAGAATCCACAGATCACCCTTCATGATTTCCAACAACAACATCTTCACACAGATTGAGATCGACATGACTACACAAGCAAGGAATAATTCATTAATGCTTCACCAGTTGTACGATAAAACGACCACCATGTGCCATTTTCCAACTTTGAATAATGCCTGCTGATCTCTTGAAGAGTTGGCAGATCAAACGGTTTATCTTGGGCTAACTCGGTTTGACATCCAACAAAGCATCATTGACCTTCCTCATGACCAATAACATTAATCCATCTCAGAAACCAACTACCATGTCAGAAGGTCCTATGCACTTTGCAAACTAAATGGCTGGAGCTACGCATCACAATCTTGTTGACCTCGCAGCTTTTAACCAACCTTCATCTTCCTCCTGCGAGCTAGCATGGAACAACAGGGATTTACATTAGCTTTTGATCTTGGTTGTCAATCTAAAACCATAGGTTATGAACTCAATAGTGGAGATTGGGCCCCACATTCCATACAGGACACACATCTTCCTTTTGCTGACCTCACGCCAAATAACATGGTGACACCTTAGCTTTGCGAGTTGGCGGGGTACAATTGAGATCTTCTCCCATATCTTCGAATCTGAAAAACCTACACATTGCATGGTTAGTATTTAATAAAAGGCTTTGGCTAAGCCGTCGACAACATGACCACTGGGGTTAATGGCTTAGGCTTACGTCACCAGATTAAAATTAGAACCCAACTTTGATTTTAATACTTTATTTCCTTTGTAGGGTTTTATTTCCTAAGTCTCGGTTGGCCTCGTGTTTCAACTTTTGAAAAACAACTTATGTTGTTGTTTGTCATCTGCCTAGTAATACCCACTTCTCCTTTTAATGAATGTTTTATTTTGCAAGGGTTGATTTAGTGCTGCCATTGATCTATTTCTTGCAGTTATCAATGGTGCCCACCATCCCGTGATTGGGAATTGAAGGATCGCGAAATCACGGGAGGGCACCACATGTCCTATATGGGGGATCAAATTTACGCTATCACTAACCAAATTCCATTTGATTTGATTCGTTCCCTGCCATCCCACGATGGTGCTTGGGTTGATTGCGAAATCATGGGCGGGCGTCATGTGTCTCATCCGATGAAGCCTAAAGAGTAAAGGAAATACTAGCCAGCTTTAAATGTATTAAGGGGCGGATTACTAAAGTGTTCTCGAGATGCACATGTTATAAATTGATGGATATGTTATAATCTCACTGGAAAAGCTACTCAAAGGTTAACAACATGGTTGGCGACTGTGTTGAAGGAACAAGATCATTGATGCTCAGGATCAACGGTTGCCCGCCATCACGCGATCAGAAGTTTTAGGATTGCAATATCGCGGGCAACCACCATGTGGACTTCCTTCATAGTGTATGGTAAGGTGGGCCCCTTATCGCTGTGTTGGCAATTGTGTCATCTTTTTTTGAAGGTGGTCATCAATGATTTGATCAAGTTGAAGAATCGACGGCTCAAATTTAAATCTGCATCAAATATGGTTGGAGTCGTTTGTGCAACGCAAAATTGAGCTTTAATGGCGGATGAGACACTTGCTGGCGTAATTTGATCAACAATAAAATCAATTTTCCTACTTGGTCTATATCACAAAGCATTCAACTATTTCACAGAGTAGTTTCAGAGCTGAAGGTAGAATTGCGAGTTTCTGCAGCTAGAATTTGGGAGTTTTGTGAACAAAGTCGTGAGTTTATTTTTTGTGCCTCATGGTCATTTTGCATTTGAATTTGGGAAAGGATTAGCTGGATGTACTGTGAGCTTGTTGATGAATGTGTTAGGGCTATAGTTTAATTATAGTTGTGAGAAATTGTAGTGTTTTGTCCTGTAATTTTCTATCTCTGGTTAGTCCTAGCTATCTGAATTATAACGTTGTAAAGAAGCCCTAGTTTGTCTGAGATGGAACCACCCAAGCAACATTCTGGCCAGACTGAATATTTGAAATGAAACTTATATGATGATTTCTTGGATCAATTTCCCCTTTTAACGAATGATAGGAGGAAGGGATTGGTCCTAATGCAAGGGAAAATCCTAGGGGAAGGGTTAGTGTATAATTACTCAAACATTGTCGATGCTAGGGTTCCCCTCACTAGCTTGGAATTGTTCAGATTGTGGTACAGATAGAGAAATTTTCCTCACCATTTTTCAAATGGATGGATGTATGATATGGGGAAGCTGGTGGTACCAAATGTATTCCCTGATGTAGACCTGCTTAGGACAGTGGCTGCAAGATATGACCCTGTTACACGGATAATCAGGGACAATGATGGAAAGGTTCTATTGAGCATTAACAGAGAAGAGGTCCAACATATTTTTGACTTGAGTGAACCGAACGAAGACTTGGTTCTTATCAACCTTGAGGAAATGAAGCAGGAGTATGCAAAGCTGAAATCTCTTTTTAGAGCAAGGTTGCTTCCACCTCATCTGGCTAGGGTAGGAGGTTCAAATTTTCATATCAGCGCCAGTGACCAGGAACCTTTCAAATTAAGTTGTTTTGCAAACCATTTCCTGGCCACTTTCTATTCTTTATGTCAGATTTTGGATTTCAGTCCTGGTACGGTAATTCCCATTACTTATATGTTCATGGGGGTGCAAATACAACACCATAACTTCTCTGTGACCTATGACTTCGCTTCTTTCTTAGCTAAGAGGATGCATGAAGGTTGTTAAAGTTGCAAAAAAATGATACCGACACTCAATTCTTTTGGTATTCTATGCTAATGAATATATTTTTGTTTAAGAATGCTAACTTTTTCTCTGAGAGGATGAAATTAAGGCAATTAGTTGATGAAGAAAAATTGCTAGTACAGATATCGGCTGCAGATTTATCTTGTAATAAGGAAATCACTAGTTATGTGCAATTTGATAATTGTTTTGCTTCTAGATTAAGAGCTAGATTAATGGTGAATATACCTAGGATCCTTGAGGGAATTACATGATTTCCTCAGGCCAAAGAAGAGGAAGCCAGAATTGAAGGTTTACCATAACTGGGGTGACATTATCCCATACCCAGTCAACATTTTCTTGAGAGTATATGGGTTTTAGGGAGCCCCTCATATACTGCCATAGAATGTGCCACCAAGAGTGGGATTTGCAGAAGTTATGTGGCAGATAGGTTGTATTCATGAGGACAACCTCACTGGAAGGGGTAAGGGAACATTTTTCCCAGATTATAGAGTGGTGTCTGATTTTGTACTTTCAAAGGGAGGCTGGATGCATTTTGATAATTTTTTTGATGATTACTGTTACCTGTTTTTCACCTGCGGCCTCAATCAGGCAGGGTAATCTATGTTTCAGGTGTTTATGAAGGCCAAATGGGGACATTTGCATCAAGGGATAGATCATACATATGATGTTATTTCACAAGGAAGTCTATTGGAAAGCCTCGTCTCAGTCAGATTTGGCATAAAACTCATCAGAGAAGAAAGTCGACAAGACCCTCCTATTGTCTTGCTGACTAGCAGTGCGTTCTATTTGTTTGAATACACCGGTCCCCAGGATTTTCGGGTTGCCATGAGTCTTTATGTATCTCTCCGCTTGGGATGTCTCACCGACAGTAGCTCACAAGTTGGCATCAAGGGGAATGGTTTGCCTTCGACATAAGGTCTTGCTGAAATATGGAACTCTTGGTGAGGGGATGAGTCATCGGTGTAAGGTCTTCCCAACCCGCTAGTGTCTTGCCGAAGTGTTATCAGTTCGCTAAAGGTTTTGCATTCGGCATGAAGTCTCACCGATAGCGAGAGTCTCACCGAGAGGGATTGATATCAACATAATATCTCACTGAAGGCCGTAGGGCCTCACCAAAGAAATAGGAGCTCAGGGAGATATCTCAGCAACTAACAAAGGTCTCGGCAAAAAGAGATGTCAATAGGGAGAAAAGGTGGGCCTCGCTGTAACGTCTCGGCGACCGAATGATGTCTCACCGAAAGGATGATACCTTCCATATGAGATGGTGGTCTCAGAGAGATGTCCTACCGACATGGGGAAGTCTCGGTGAAAGTTGTGAGCTCAGCATGAGGTCTTCCTGACCAAGCAATGTCTCCCCGAAATGAAGTGAGCTTTCATCGAAATAAAAGGACCCCCAGTGTAGAGTCTTGCCGACCCGATAGGGTCTTGCCGAGTGGATATTCAGAATCAGTAATACTCCTGGCCGAGGGGTTTCAGCTTGCTATGACCTCCTACCGACTAATCGTGGTCTCGTCGAAGGTTTATGCCTTCGGTGTTACATTAGTAAGCTCTTGCAAATAGTGGTTCACAAGTTTGAGATCGAGGAAACTCTGAGCGGAAGTTTTGCGCTTGGTAGGATGGACTACCGACAAGCGATAATCTTGCCGATGGTCTCAAGGATGTCGATATGACTTTTGCTGCTCAATATGAAGTCTCACCGACAGATGTATGCTATGCCGATGCTGCTATAGAGTATAATCGCATCGGGGAGACACAGTCAGTGTCTCACCGACATGCGATTCTGGCTGAATGACCTTTGACCGCCTGGGATCTTGCGTGGCATGTGTTCAACCAATCAGAAAGAACTAAAGGTGAACCGTTAGCCATTTGACTGTTTGACTACCCCTGTGAACGAGATCAATAGAATGAAAGTGACATAGACTTGTTCTGAGATCAAAGGGAAATGGAGCAGCTCATGAAAGATGGTGTGGGGATCTAATGGGAAAGTATGAAGCTACTTGCAGAGGAAGTCAACATGCAAAAGATCTTGAACAGGAAGAAGGTCGAAGAGAGAGTAAGCCGTCAGTCTCAGGGATAGCTGCGAGGTCTACTGGAAAAAGGCAGATAAACATTAATGATAGTGCTCTAGGGGATTTGAGACAACTCTTTAGGGAAGTTCGAAAGTGAACACGGAGGCCAAAGGTTAGCACATTAAATGCATTGCAAAAGATCAAGGAGGCCATTCCTGGAGCAAATCTTCACCAACATAGACAGCAGGGACATAGCATTAACTTCATTCAAAAGATCTAAGGGCTGATCTTTCTAGAGGCCAATATTTTGTAAACCCTAAAAAACTAAGGGGCGACACTTTTGGTTCTCATATATATGGCATTTTTCCTTTTTTGTAGATAGTTCTTACTTGGTGCTTTTTGTATTTTTGTAACTTTTGGAGTTCTTTGTAGAAGAGAGGCTATGATTTGTAACTCATGACAGGCATGTATATCAGTGTTCACCATTGAAATCAATGAGTATAAGCGATTTACCTTTTCAATCTCTCTATTAAATTGTGTGCATTTGTATAATTGGAAACTGCTTGTGAAACTATATGATTCCTTGTGGTTATGTTTTATTTCAACACCTTTCTGTAGAGCAAATATGTATTTTGCAAGTTGTGAAATGTGTCATAATGCAGTACTATCTAGTTGTGAAGTTATTTATTCCTTCTAGGAGTGTAGCCATATGAACCTTTTCATGAAATGTTTATGCAAAAAACGTATGTGATTGAGTTGTGTTCAACTAAGCTTTTCGTCATTGACTAAATTGTGTGTGTAAACTATGTTATATGTCCTCTTAGTAAATTTTGGTGCATCGCCATAGAGATAGTGTTTTCATTAGTTTTAATATATTCTCCTTCTACCCTTTTCATTTACAAGATCAATAGTTAGGTGACACCAGAGGAAGCCGACCTTCTCTGGACGTTGACCTCTGTTTACAAGAAACCCACATCTTTAGAGGTCTTCCCATGTTACACTAAGGTGTTGAACATCAGGTTCAACAGGGTGTAATTTTAGGTGATAACAGTTTTTGGCACGCACAGTGGGACTGGTTAGAAGTAAAATTCTTAAGTCTTGCTATTTTGATGTGCTGACACTAAGATAATAGCCTTTTAGAGGTCATTTTTAAGCAGATTTGGCGACTCTATGTGGAGGAAAGGATCAATGTGCTTGTTTATATGAGAAAAATAGAAACCAGAAGTTCAAAAGCTGTAGAGTTTTTGCATTTATCTCCTCCAAGAAGAAAAGGGAGAACTCTCAGAAGGACTGTTCCTTCTCTTAGAGTTCAGTGGACACCACCTCGTGTCAATGATAGGACACTGTTTTCATACGAAAGGAGAAGAAGAAGAGACCCTCTAGCTAGGCATTCAACATCTCCTACTCTTAGAACATAACTTTCTGCCTCCTCATTAGGGGTTTTCAATTGTTCAACAAACATTATTTTTGCTATGGCAAATACTTCTCAACCAAGTTCAAGTTTTGCTTCAGCAAGCATACCAACGCATTCCAGCTCAATGGCAGCACCAAGAGCCTTTACTTTCGTACCGTTCAACTAGGGTAGTCCCCTTAATCTAGTGCAACATGATGATATTCCATTAGCAGTGTTAAAAGGGTTACCAGAGTTTACTAGAGAAGGACAAGTAACTCCTTTTAAGCATATCAGAGATGTGGCAACATTGTGCAATGTGCAGCATGTGACACAAGAAAATGTAGCTATGAGATTGCTGGCTGCATCTTTCAAGAAGAAGGCGTTGGAATGGTTTAGAAGCTTGCCAATGGGTTCTATAAGAACATGGGATGAGCTTGGTGATGAATTTACTAGATGTTTTGAGGAAAAATTTGATCACCTATCTTTGGTAGAGAAGTTAACAACCATCAAAAGAGCCCCATAAGAACAAATGGCATACTTCAATATCCAATTTCAAAAGACTTGGAACAAAATACCTACTACGGTAAGGCCTTCTATCGATTATGCATTTTTGTACTATTTGAAAAGTTTAAATAGTGACATTTCAGTCATGATACAGTCCATGGGGGGAACTTCTTTACCTCAAGCTTATGGTATAGCTATTAAGGCAGAAAATAACCTCAGTCAAGCAGGAAAGTTAGCACCTAGGCCACCTATGCCTTACTTCCCTGAAATTCAATCAAATATGCCATTGCAGATGCTATCTTTAGCCCCCCTACCTGCTATTTCAGCATTACCCATTGCTGTGAGTCAGGGAGTGTCAACTGCTGGACCATCAAGTGAATTGCAAGAGATCAATTCTAGTTAGCAAAAGATAGAAAGTATTTTACAGACTATGGGAAATGAGTTGATTAGCATGAAGAAGCAGTATCAAGGGGCAAGGTCGAATTTCCAATAGCAGAACCAACATCAAGGTAAGAATGCAAATCAGTCTTATCAAAATCAGGGATATCAGTATCAACAAAATAGGCAGCCCTATCAAGGTGCTTATCAGAGGAAAAATGTTAATCAAAGACCATTCCAATCTTATAATCTGGCTCCTCTTAATGCTGCAAGTCCAGTGAAAGATATGGTTCTAGCCCAGAATAAATTTGTGATAGAAAATTGTTGGAATATTTACCTCAATCCATACTGACATGTAAGTCCTAGAGGGAAAAGTCGCTATGACATTAATCATGTTTGGCTGACTAACTATTCTGAATCCTTTGAAATGTTCCAAGTCGCTGAGACAAGGTTGGTGTCTTGCCAAATGAACTATCGTTGTGACAAGAAGCATTCGCTATGACCTTATGTCGAATGGAGACCTCTGGCCGATAGTATGTTCTTATTAGGCTTCAGGAAGACTCACAACAGCTGGTGTCTTCGAGGTGACTTAATCACTCGGTATGAAGTCCCAGCGACCGAAGAGAGTCTTACCAATAGCATATGGCCTTTGCAGTGACACTAAAGGGTTTTCAGTATGAGGTCCCAATGATAATGGAAGGTCTCACCGACAGGGATACAACTGAAGTCATCGAAGTAGCTCTTGGCTCTCGGTGAAAGGTCTTGGCGAAGGTCAAATGTCTTGCTGACTTGGTAAGACATGAGTGCTCGATGTGAGGTCTCGGTGAAAGACAAAAGTTTTGCTGACTCGGTAAGACTTGGTTGCTCGATGTGAGGTCTCGGCGAAAGACAAAAGTCTTGACGACTCGGTAAGACTTGTTTGCTTAGAGTGAAGTCTTGGCGAAAGACGAATGTCTTGCCGACTGTTAGGTGCTCCAGTGAAACTTGAGGAGACTCGATGAAACCTCTTGGCTAATGGAAAGTCTTGCCGATGGCAAAGTTGAAGTTGTTGTGACTTTGTGAGCATTGGTATGAGTCTAGCCGATGAGAAATCTCTTGCCGATAGGAATGCATTGGATGTCGATGGATTTGGTATGACTCATGGCATTCGTTATATCGTTTTGCAGACTGTGAGACTTACGTCGATATCAATATGAAGACTTTGTGGCATCGGGGAGACACTATTAGTGTCTCACCGATATGCCAACAAAGTTGAACACCTTTGACCAAATTGATCATCTTATGTGGAGCCTTGTGGACCAATAAGAGGAAGCGATTTTCAAATGAATGGCAGTTAGATTTCTGCAACAGTTGTGACGCTGGAGCTGAATTGCATGCAGGGAAAAATCAATGCTCAAGAGGAAACTTTCTATGATGAGGCAATGGCGGATAAGGATGAATAGAAGGTAAAAATAAGAAGTGATATGATTTAAAGAATCGATTCTGAGTTGGATGATTCGTATTGTTGAGAGCATTTCTGTAATAGGAAGAATAGTGAATGAAACTACTGTGAACTAATACCAGAGAGTTGTATCTCTGATTTTTATGTAATTTGTTTGTTACTGTAATACAAAGAGATTCAACTTGGTGTGGTGGGTTTTTTCCCGAAAGGGTTTCCCATGTAAATCTGTTGTTCATTGTCTTTGAGTATATTCTCAGTTTCTGTAAATCATTCATGTGTGTCTTAATTAGATTGTAATTTGGAAATTAAAAGTACTGTATGCTTACTTCCCTATGGTTTTGATGTTAGGAAAGTTGCTTCCGCACCTCTGCTTTCCTTACAAGTGGTATCAGAGCCTAGCCAGTTGTGTTATCCTTGTGAGAGGGTTGGGTTTTTTGTGTCAATTCTTTTTCAGTGGGAGTTTGCTATAGGTTTGATAGTTTAATTACAAATTAAGATGGCGAGCACATCCGGGAAGATGGAAATAGAGAAATTCAATGGTAGCAAATTTTAGTTGTGGAAACTCAAAATGGAATATCTGTTAGTGGATCGTGATCTGTGGCTTGCTGTGTCTGGAATGATGCCTCAAGGAATGAAGCAAGAGGATTGAGATCTTGAAAATAGAAAGTCTAAGGGGCTGATAAGGCTCTGTTTGATAGACTCTGTTCTTTTGAACGTGCATGAAGAAAAGACTACATCTTCCTTGTGGAAAAGACTGACATCTATTTATCAAGGCAAGTCCTTGGTGAACAAATTGTTCTTGAGGAAGAAGTTGTACTCTTTGAGAATGTAGGAGGGAGGATCGGTTGTTGATCACTTGAATGCTTTCAACATGTTGATTGCTTAGTTAACATCTGTTGGTGTGAAGATTGAAGATGAAGATCGCTGCATGCTGCTGCTATGTTCATTGCCAGATTCTTGGGATCATCTGGTGATGGCTATTGGGAGTACAACATCCACTTTCAAGATGGAAGATGTTGTAGCTTCTTTGTTGTTAGAAGAGATGAGAAGAAAATCTTCTGAGATGGCAAAGGAGGCTCTGGCTGTCAGAGGCAGATCGAAGGAGAAAGGAAAGAAGAAGGACAAGAAATCTAGATCGAAATCAGAAGGGAGATCAAAGTCTCCTGGAAAGAAGTCCAAGGTGAAATGCTGGAATTGTGGGCAACTTGGTCATGTCCGAAAGGATTGCAAGGAGGAGAAGAATAATCTTTTTCAGAAATGATTCTCAGAGTGATGCAGACACCTTCATTGCAGCTTTGGCTACAGGCATCGGATGATGTCTGGCTGATTGATTGAGCATCTTTCCACATGACATCTCATAGAGACTGGTTCACAAAGTATGGAAACTATGATGGTGGAAAGGTGTATTTAGCAAGTGATTCATCTTTGGAAATTGTTAATCGTGGAAGAGTTAGAATTCAATTCCCTGATGGAAGAGTGAAGGGAATCAATGATGTGATGCATATACAGGTCGGCTTGAAATTTACTTTCTGTAAGTAAGCTGAATGATATTGGAGGCAGGTCATGTTCTGGAAATGGCTGCAAGATGACTAGAGGCACAATGGTGTGGCTAGGGGTGCTCGAATTGGTACCTTGTACAAGCTGGATGCACATGTTGTTCAATGCAATAGTGTCTTTGCAAAGTCACTAAAAGCTACTCATGGAGAAAAGAAGGAAAACGTTCCTGATAGTGTAAAATCCATGGAGGTTAAACTTCTAGCAGAGAAGACTATGCTCTGGCATCATAGGCTAGGCCACATTGGTGAGAAAGGTTTAAAAACCTTGAAAAATAAAAACCTGGTAGAAGGGCTTGAAGATTGTAACCTTGAATTCGAATTTTGTGAACATTGCATATATGGTAAACAACACCGTGTTTCATTTTATTCCAGTCCTCACAAATCTTCTGGTTTGCTTGATTATATTCATTCTGATGTTTTGGGTCCAGTGAATGTTCCTTCTTTATCTAAATCAAGATACTATGTGTCATTTATTGATGATTATTCAAGAACATTTGTATATTTTCTGAGAAGTAAATCAGAAGTGTTCAGTCGGTTTAAGGAATTTAAAAACCTTGTTGAAAATTAGACTGGTAGGAAAATAAAATGTTTAAGGACTGACAATGGCGGTGAGTTTTGTTCAGATGAATTCGAAAGGTACTGTACAGATCATGGGATTAAAAGAAATAAGACTACACCTTACACTCCACAACAAATGGAGTTGCTGAAAGGTTCAACATGACAGTAATGGAAAGAGCACGAAGTATGCTGAGCAGTGCTGGCTTGGAAGAGAAGTTCTGGGCTGAAGCAGTCTCTACAACATGTTACTTGGTAAATTGTTCTCCTAACTTTGCTCTTGTTGAGAAGACGCCTTTGGAAGCATGGTCTGGAAAGAATCCCTCTCTAAGACATATTCATGTCTTTGGCTGTGAGGCATATGCTTATGTACCGTTTGAAAAAAGATCTAAGTTGGAAAACAAAGCTGTAAAGTGTATTTTTATTGGCTATAGCACTGGCATAAAATGATACAAGCTTTGGAATCTTGAGACTGAGAAGGTTTTGTATAGCAGAAGTGTTATCTTTCGTGAGCTAAAGCCTTCTACACTGGATCCGTAGTCAGAGAAGAAATCAAAAAATGAAGAAGATGTAGTAGAAATTCCTCTGACACCAGATAAAGAGGAATTGAAAAATAAAAATGTACTTGATACTAAGGAAAGCTCAAGTAGCTCTAAAAGTTCTGAAGAAGATGAAGAACCACCTTAGCCTCAGCATGTGAGGAGGTCAACTTGTGAAAGAAAGCAACCTAATAGGGATGGGTTTTCTTTGATAGAGTCTACTTGTGCCTATGCTTTAATTTCTAGCACCGATGAACCTAGGACTGTGAAAGAGGCATTTAAAATGTCTGATTCAAACTCTTGGTTGGAAGCCATGAATGAAGAAATGGCATCATTAGAAAAGAATGATACCTGGAGTTTAGTGCCATTTCCTAAATGCAAAAAAGATGTGGGCTGCAAATGGGTATTTAAAAAGAAAATTGGTCTGGAAGGCAGTGTAGAAAAATATAAAGCGAGGCTGGTTGCAAAAGGTTATTCCCAAGTAGAGGGAATTGATTATGGAGAAATCTGTTCTTCTGTAGCTAAGCTGACATCTATTAGATTTCTTTTGTCACTTGCAACAACGTATGACTTAGAGATTGAATAGATGGATGTGAAGACAACGTTTCTTCATGGTAATCTTGAAGAAGAAATTTATATGTCCCAGCCGGAGCACTTTGTGGAAAAAGGTAAAGAAAGACTGGTTTGCAAGTTAAAGAAATCTCTATATGGGTTAAAAAAGTCTCCTAGAATGTGGTACCAAAATTTTGACACTTTTGTTTTGCCATTAGGATTTGTAAGATCAAAATCTGATCACTATGTGTATTGCAAAGCTAAAAGTGATCAAGTTCTTATTATTGCTCTCTATGTTGATGATATGTTGTTCATAGGCAATAGTAAGCTAATGATTTCTGATCTTAAGTCTCAGTTGTCTGTAAAGTTTGAAATGAAAGATCTTGGTGCAACAAGGTATATTCTGTGAATGGAAATAACCAGGGACAGGAAGAATATAAAACTTTGGCTTAGTCAGAGTAAGTATATCATGACTGTTCCAGAGAGATTTTGTATGACTAATTGCAAACAGCTAGTTGTTCTAGTTACACAGGGAACGAAGCTATCTATTAAAGACTGTCCAAAATCTCCTACTGAGATGGAGGACATGACTAGTGTAACATATGCTAGTGTGGTTGGTAGCCTTATGTATGCAATGGTCTGTATAAGGCCAGACATTTCCCAAGCAGTGGGAGTACTTAGTCGGTTTATGGCTAATCCTGGAAGGACATATTGGGATGCTGTGAAGAGAGTGTTTAGATATCTGAAGGGCACTTCAGACTATGCTTTGTGTTACCATGGTAACTTGGTTGAATCACAGAGGACTCTCAGTATTCGAGGTTATGTGGATTCTGATTAGGCAGGGGACATTGACAGTAGAAGATCCACCAGTGGATATGTTTTCATGATGAATGGTGGTGCAGTGAGTTGGATGAGCAAGCGGCAAGCTGTAGTCACTTTGTCCACTACAGAGGAAAAATACATGGCAACTACACATGCCTGTAAAGAAGCAATCTGGTTAAAACGTTTGTGTTCTAACATTGGTTTTGATGTAGGAAAAATTACTATTTACTATGACAATCAGAGTGCTATATGTTTGGCAAAGAATCCTACTTTCCATGCCAGGACGAAACATATAGATGTACAGTATCACTTTGTACGAGATATGGTGGAGGATGGGAAGGTCTCTTTGGATAAAGTGGATACTTTGGAAAAGGTTGTAGATGCATTGACGAAGCCTGTGAGCACAAAAAAATACAGGTGGTGTGCCAGTTTAATGGGCCTGTTGGCCCATGAATTTTAGTAGTTTTATTATGCTATGGAGTTGTCAGTAAGGTCTTCGTCAAGTGGGAGATTGTTGGAATATTTTCCTCAATCCATATTGAGATGTAACTCTTGGAGGGAAAATTCGCTGTGACATTAATCATGTCTGGCCGACCAACTGTTCTGAATCCTTTGAAATGTTCCAAGTCGCTGAGACAAGGTTGGTGTCTTGCCGAATGAACTATCGCTGTGACAAGAAGCATTCACTGTGACCTTTTGTCGAATGGAGACCTCTGGCCGACAATATGTTCTTATTGGGCTTCAGGAAGACTCACAGTAGCTGGTGTCTTCGGGGTGACTTGATCGCTCGGTATGAAGTCCCAGTGATCGAAGAGAGTCTTACCGATGGCATATGGCCTTCATGGTGACACTAAAGGGCTTTCGGTATGAGGTTTTAGCGACAATGGAAGGTCTCGCCAACGGGGATACAACTGAAGTCATCAAAGTAGCTCTTGGCGCTCGATGAAAGGTCTTGGCAAAGGTCAAATGTCTTGCCGACTCGATAAGACATGAGTGCTCGATGTGAAGTCTCAGCGCTCGCTGTGAGGTCTTGGCGAAAGAAAAAAGTCTTGCCGACTCGGTAAGACTTGGTTGCTCGATGTGAGGTCTCAGAACTCGCTGTGAGGTCTTGGCGAAAGACAAAAGTCTTGCTGACTTGGTAAGACATGTTTGCTCTGAGTGAAGTCTTGGAAAAAGACGAATGTCTTCCCGACTGTCAGGTGCTCCGGTGAAACTTGAGGAGACTCGGCGAAACCTCTTAGCGAATGGAAAGTCTTGCCGATGGCAAAGTTGAAGTCATTGTGACTTTGTGAGCATCGGTATGAGTCTAGCTGATGAGAAATTTCTTTCCGATAGGAATGCATTGGATGTCGATGGGTTTGGTATGACTCATGGCATTCGTTATATCGTCTTGCAGACTGTGGGACTTACGCTGATATCGATATGAAGACTTTGTGGCATCGGGGAGACACTGTTAGTGTCTCACCGATATGCCAACAAAGTTGAATGCCTTTGACCAAATCGACCATCCTATGTGGAGCCTCGTGGACCAATAAGAGGAAGCAATTTTCAAATGAATGGCAGTTAGATTTCTACAACAGTTGCGATGCTGGAGCTGAACTGCATGCAAGGAAAAATCAATGCTCAAGAGGAAACTTTCTATGATGAGGCAATGGCAGATAAGGATGAACAAAAGGTAAAAATCAGAAGTGATATGATTTAAAGAATCGATTTTGAGTTGGATGATTTGTATTGTTGAGAGCATTTCTGTAATAGGAAGAACAGTGAATGAAACTACTATGAACTAATACCAGAGAGTTGTATCTCTGATTTGTATGTAATTTGTTTGTTACTGTAATACAAGGAGATTCAGCTTGGTGTGGTGGGTTTTTTCTCGAAAGGGTTTCCCACGTAAATCTGTTTTGCATTGTCTTTGAGTATATTCTCAGTTTCTGTAAATCATTCATGTGTGTGTTAATTAGATTGTAATTTGGAAATTAAAAGTACTGTATGCTTACTTCCCTGTGGTTTTGACGTTAGGAAAGTTGCTTCCGCACCTCTACTTTACTTACAAAAATGAATGGTGTTATTCATGTAATCAAGCGCATAACCCAGTCTCATGCTCAAATGGGTTAGTCAATCAGGAATTTATGGTCCAAAATGTTGTTAGTCTACAGCCAGATGCACTTGCTAATATACCTGAACAACAACCGGATATACATTTTAATGAGATTTCATTTTTAAATTGGCAAAGTGAAGAGTTATGTGGTGTGAATGTTGATTCCGCAATTCTAGCCAATACACGAGCTACGAAAAGAGCTCTGGAGGTGGAGCAATCAACTGATAAGAACAAGGGGCCTGCAACTATAGAAGCACCATCCACACCTATTCTAAATGTACCAAAAAAAACTATTGTTTTGCCAATCAATGAGCAGCCTCATAAGAATAAGGAACCAGCTGCTGCTAGAGTATATCAGAAGGTACCTTCAACTTTACCTTACAACATTGTGGACAGTATGAAAAAGATGAACGTGAATATAACCATGTGGGATTCCTTAAGCATTCCAGGACAGGCTGATCTAGTTAAAAAAGCATTACTTGAAGATATAAATCCTGCACAAGTTGTTGCTGATTCCCAAAAGGTCGTAATGGCTAATGATGATCAAGGGGAAGTTTCTAATCCCAGTAGCAAAGAGAAATCTACGATTCAAGGTAAGAGTGTGAGACCTCCTCCATTCTATGTTTCATTGATTATTGGAAAAAATTTAGTGCACAATTGTATGGTAGATAGTGGTGCTACCTGTTCTGTGATGCCCAAACAAGTAGCTAATCAGTTAGGTTTAAAGTATGAACCTTTAGAAAAGGGAGTAGTCTAGTTGGATGGCTCATCTATTAATACAGTGGGTTTTATCAAAGATGCTAGCTTAATTCTACAGGCTTGTCCTAATTTTTTAATTTTCCAAGACATTTATGTGGCAGATGTGCCTCCATATTTTGGGTTATGTTTGTCGAGAGAGTTTACAACTAAAATAGGGGGATACCTTTCGTTTGACTGGTCTCACAAGTTGTTTCGTACTAGGTATGGAGCTAAAGTAACCATTAAGTTTGAGTTACTTGAAAAAGACAATATAGAACCCTATATACCAATTGCATAATTTTTGAACAAGATGAGCATGTTGTTGTCTCTGGTCCTCACATTACTGTCGATGATATTCCTGATATACTTCTAGATGAGTGGGCAGCAGGCCAAACTTCTAGTGCTAAAAGTGGCTTGGTGTCAGATGCTGGTATGGGTAATTACATGTTTCAAGAAGCTGATATAGTGATGCCTAACTTGGTTAAGAGGCCAATGAATGATTGCCATCAGCAAGATGAAGTTTGGGAAATGTATTTTGATGGTTCAAGGAGCAGGCATGGCGCTGGTGGGGGTGCATTATTGGTTTCCCCAAGAGCTGAAAGATATTATGAAACCTTTAGGTTTGCATTTTTGTGCACTAATAACACAACATAATATGAAGGTCTCATTCAAGGGTTGGAATGGGCGAGGAGACGTGGAATTAAGTTTTTAAAGGTGCATGGGGACAATGAATTAATAGTAAATCAGGTTAGAGGCCTGAGTGTTGTTAAAAATGTTCTTAAATTGTATAAGCACAGGGTTTCAAACCTCATTGAGGATTTTGAGGCTTTCAATATCATTTCGATTCCAAGAAAACAGAATCAACATGCTGACAGATTAGCAGCTGTGGGGGTCCAGTTTGACATCCCAAACAACGTAAGGAAGGAGTGTAATCAGCAGCACATCAAGGTTATTATCAGGCCTTCAGTGCCTAACAACAATGTTTAATGGCAGGTCTTTGAGAGTGATGAGCAGATTCTACAGTTTCTACTTGAAGAGGACGTGTTTGCAGCGTCAAACCAAGAGAGAATTAAACATCAATATGGAGACTAGGTATTGCAATTAAAGAATAACAAGTTGCCTAAAGTTTTGGTCACCTTGGAAAGTATTTTCAACTATGATGATCAGGCTAAAAGTAATAAAGCCAATTTACTAGTTCAGCAAGATCATTATGAGGACTTAGAAATTGCACCCAAGAGAAGCCTCAAGATAGGGAATATAAACACTGTTGTTGAAAAGCAGTCTTTTTTGCAATTATTTCAAGAATTCATTGACATATTCGCCTAGGAATATGAAGATTTGAAGGGATTTGATCCACGTCTTGCAAGGCATACAATAGAATTAGAGCCAACAACCAAACCTATAAGGTAGAAACAAAGGCCGGTTAATCCCAAACTAGAGCCATTAATGCAGAAAGAAGTTTTCAAACTTATAGAAAGTGGGATTATTTTTCCCATCAAGCATACTAGCTGGGTTGCCAATCTCGTTCCCGTTAGGAAGAAGGATAGAAAGCTTAGATTATGTGTAGACTTCAGAGATTTGAACAAATCTTCGTTAAAGGGCAGGCACCCTCTTCCGTCTATGGAGCAGATTCTTCAATGTGTGTTAGGTTCTGAACGTTTTTCTTTACTAGATGGATATTCTGGTTACAACCAGATTTTGGTAAGGGAAGGAGATCAATTTAAAACTGCCTTCACCACAAAGTGGGGCACAATGGCATATAGGAAAATTCCATTTGGTTTGTCTAACGCTGGAGCAACCTTCCAAAAGACTATGGACATGGCCTTTAGCAACTTAATGTATACGTTTGTCTTGGTATATCTTGATGACATCACTATCTATTCCAAGAAGACAATAGATCACATTGACCATTTGAGGCAGATCTTTGAGCGTTGTCGAGAGTTCGGTATATCATTGAACCCCAAGAAATGTGTTTTCTCTGTTCATGAAGGGAAGCTTCTTGGGTATGTACTATCTAGGAAGGGAATCACAGTGGATCCCAAAAGAGTGGCAAAAATCTTAGAGCTGCCTTTACCTCCGCATAAGAAAGGACTTCAGAGTTTCATTGGTCGTATTAATTTTATCAGGAGGTTTCTCCCTGATATAGCAGCCCTATTAAAATTCCTTACAACTATGTTAAAAAAGAATGTAGAGTTTAGATGGACCCGAGAAGCAAGGGACAATTTTCAACTGATCAAGGAGGCGTTAGCTTCAGCCCCAACATTAGTTAACCCAGCTTTTAGCAAGGATTTTACCTTGTATGCTTTTTGTAGTTTTGATGTAATTTCTGCAATCTTGGTACAGAAAAATGTAGAAGGGTTGGAGCAGCCCATTTCCTTTTTCGGCAAGGGTTTGGAAGACTATGAGCAGAAGTATACCTTCATAGAAAAACATGTGCTAGTTGTTGTGAAAATTTTGAAGAAATTTAGACATCTATTGTCTCATAACAAAATTCATCTTCAAGTGGCACATTCCAGTGTGAAAGAATTTTTACTCAGCAAAGATCTAAATGAAAAACGGGCTAGATGGATCACAAGAGTTATGGAATATAATGTGGATATTCAGGTCACTAAATTGGTGAGGGGAAAAGGTTTATGCTAGCAGCTAGCTAACAAAGACATTTCAACAATAGAGGATGAACGAGACTTAGTCTTGGTTAATGTTGGGATGATAGATAATGAAGCTACCAGCTGGTTGCAAGAGATGTCACATTTTTTGAGAACCGGAGAATGTCCACCTAATCTGAACAGAATGAAGAGGAGGTACTACCGACTTCAGTCTATTCCTTCTGTATTGATTGATCATGTGTTAAATAGGAAAGATCATAGTGGAGTACTTCTCAGGTGTGTTGATAATGATCAAGTGGATCAGATATTATATGAGTTCCATGACAGACCTTTTGGAGGTCACTATGCTGCAAGGACAATGGCGTATAAGATTTTAAGAGCAGGCTATTATTGGCCTGATTTGTTTAAGGATGCACATACATATGTCAAGAGATGTTCCAAATGTGCCTTGTTTTCAGGCAAAGAAAGACTTGCTGCTTTGCCATTACAACCAATTCATATAGAGCAGCCATTTATGAAGTGGGGAATTGACTTCATAGGGACAATTAACCCACCCTCAAGTGTAGGCTATCGGTGGATTATCACAACAATAGACTACTTTACACGATGGATAGAAGCTTTACCTCTGAAGGAAGCTAATGAAACAACAGTGTTGAATTTTTATAAAGACATGGTTTACAAATTTGGAGTCCCAGATTCTATAATTTCTAACAATTTCCTAGCATTTGTTGGTTTGAAGATGGTTGATTGGGCATTGAAAAATGGAATTTACTTGAACACAAGCTCCAACTATTATCCTAAAGGCAATGGACTTGCAGAGTCCACTAATAAAAATTTGATTAACATTATCAAAAGGACGCTTCAAAGCAATCAGAGGGATTGGCATGCCAAGCTAAAAATTGCTCTTTGGGCGAACAAAATTACCCCTAAGGAAGTGATTGGGAACTCACCCTACATGTTGGTATATAGTAAAGAAGAACAATTACCTATCTCTACTGAGTTGCTCGCCTTGGAAATTGCCAGTCAGCTGGTCTTGTTTGAGTAGACTGACCCACTTGCCATAAGATATACTCAGCTGATGGAGTTAGAAGAAACTAGAAACAAGGCAATGAAGAATATGGAACGTCAGCAAATCCTGACTAAGAGAACATTTGATAAGAAAACTAGATCAAGAAATTTCATGGTGGGAGATCTTGTGTTGAAATGGGATGTTCTAAAAAGCAGGCTGGGCCATCACACCAAGTTTGACAACATGTGGATGGGTCCATTTATTGTTAAAGACTGCAAAGAACACAATGCTTACCAACTGGCCACAACTGAAGGTGAAGTGCTTCCTATCCTAGTCAATGAGATACACCTCAAGCCTTGTTTTGAGATTTGATAAGTTCCTCCATTGTACATATTAGGTTAGGTTTTATGTTTTCAAATAAGTGCTTCTGCACTTTAGTTTGATTGTTGTTTCATTCCCTAAGTGTTGTTCCAACACAATAAATAGTTTCTTTCAGTTTCTCCTGTTTCGTCGGTTTTGGCAACCTGTTATGTTCTATGAATCTCAAGTAGTTGCAGCTATGTGCAACTGCTTTTGAATTTTTCTGATTTTTCCTAATAACTCCATGCCCAATGGACAATTTTTGGCTACTGGTTTTCTATATTAAGCAGGTAAACACCCAACAAAGGTTGCCAAAAATGTTACCTATTTTTCACCTGTGGCCTCAATCAGGCAGGGTAATCTATGTTTTAGGTGTTCATGAAGGCCAAATGGGGACATTTGCATCAAGGGCTAGATCATACATCTGATGTTATTTCACAAGGAATTCTATTGGAAAGCCTCACCTCAGTTAGATTTGGCATAAAACTCATCAGAGAAGAAAGTCGGCAAGACCCTCCTATTGTCTTGCCGACTAGCAGTGCGTTCTATTTGTTTGAATACACCGGTCCCCAGGATTTTCGGGTCGCCATGAGTCTTTATGTATCTCTTTGCTTTGGATGTCTTGCTGACAGTAGCTCACAAGTTGGCATCGGGGGGAATGGTTTTCCTTCGGCAGAAGGTCTTAGCGACCATGTAGAGTCTCGTCGAAGGGGATTGCCTTCGGCATAAGGTCTTGCCGAAAGATGGGAGTCTCGGCGAGGGGAGGCGTCATCGGTGTAAGGTCTTCCTGACCCGCTAGTGTCCTGCTGAAGTGTTCTCAGTTCGCCAAAGGTTTTTCTTTTGGCATGAAGTCTCACCAATAGCGAGAGTCTCGTCAAGAGGGATTGATATTGGCGTAATGTCTCGCCGAAGGTCGTAGGGTCTCGCTGAAGAAATAGGAGCTCGGGGAGATATCTCGGTGACTAACGAAGGTCTCGGCGAAAAGAGATGTCAACGGGGAGAAAAGGTGGGCCTTGTTGTAATGTCTCAGCGACCGAATGATGTATCACTGAAAGGATGATGCCTTTGGTATGAGATGGTGGTCTCAGCGAGATGTCCTACCGACACAGGGAAGTCTCGGCGAAAGTTGTGAGCTCGGCATGAGGTCTTCTCGACCAAGCAATGTCTCCCCAAAATGAAGTGAGATTTCATTGAAACAAAAGGACCCCCAGTGTAGAGTCTTGCCGAGTGGATATTCAGAATCAGTAATACTCCTAGACGAGGGGTTTCAGCTCGCTATGACCTCCTGCCGACTGATCGTGGTCTCGCCGAAGGTTTATGCCTTCGGTGTGACATCAATAAGCTCTTGTCGATAGTGGTTCACAAGTTTGAGATTGGGGAAACTCCGAGCGGAAGTTTTGTGCTTGGTAGGATGTCCTATCGATAAGTGATAGTCTTGCTGATGGTTTCAAGGATGTCATATGACTTTTGATGCTCGATATGAAGTCTCACCGATAGATGTATGCTATGTCGATGCTACTATAGAGTATAATCGCATCGGGGAGACACGGTCAGTGTCTCACCAACATGCGATTCTGGTTGAATGACCTTTGACCGCCCGAGATCTTGCGTGGCATGTGTTCAACCAATCAGAAAGAACTAAAGGCGAACCATTAGCCGTTTGACTGTTTGACTACCCCTGTGAAAGAGATCAAAATGAAAGCGACACAGACTTGTTCTGAGATGAAAGGGCAATGGAGCAACTCGTGAAAGATGGCGTGGGGATCTAATGGGAAATTCTGAAGGTGCTTGCAAAGGAAGTCAACATGCAGAAGATCTTAAACAGGAAGAAGTCCGAAGAGAGAGTAAGCCGTCAGTCTCAGGGATAGTTGTGAGGTCTACTGGCAAAAGGCAGATAGACATTAATGATAGTGCTCTAGGGGATTCGAGATAGCTCTTCAGGGAAGTTCGAAAGTGAACATGAAGGCCAGAGGTTGGAACATTAAATGCATTGCAAAAGATCAAGGAGGCCATTCCTAGAGCAACTCTTCATCGACACAGACAGCGGGGATGCAGCATTAACTTCATTCAAAAGATCTAAGGGCTGATCTTTCTGGAGGCCAATATTTTGTAAACCATAAAAAACTAAGGGGCGACACTTTTGGTTCTCATATATATGGCATTTTTCCTTTTTTGTAGATAGTTCTTACTTGGTGCTTTTTTTGTTTTTGTAACTTGTGGAGTTCTTTGCATAAGAGAGGCTATGTTTTGTAACTCATGACAGGCATGTATATCAGTGTTCACCATTGAAATCAATGAATATAAGCGATTTACCTTTTCAATCTCTCTATTAAATTGTGTGCATTTGTATAATTGGAAACTGCTTGTGAAACTATATGATTCCTTGTGGTTATGTCTTATTTCAACACCTTTCCGTAGAGCAAATATGTATTTTCCAGGTTGTGAAATGTGTTATAATGCAGTACTCTCTAGTTGTGAAGTTATTTATTCCTTCTAGGAGTGTAGCCATATGAACCTTTTCATGAAATGTTTATGCATAAAACGTATGTGATTGAGTTGTGTTCAACTAAGCTTTTCGTCATTGACTAAATTGTGTGTGTAAACTGTGTTATATGTCCTCTTAGTAAATTTTGGTGCATCACCATAGAGATAGTGTTTTCATTAGTTTTAATATATTCTCCTTCTACCCTTTTCATTTACAAGATCAGTAGTTAGGTGACACCATAGGAAGCCGGCCTTCTCCGGAGGTTGACCTCTATTTACAAGAAACCCACATCTTTAGAGGTCTTCCCATGTTACACTGAGGTGTTGAACATTAGGTTCAACAGGGTGCAATTTTAGGTGATAATAGTTTTTGGCACGCTCAGTGGGACTGGTCAGAAGTAAAATTCTTAAGTCTTTCTATTTTCATGTCATCCAACATTTTGATTCATATGACCATTGCACCACATAGCCTTGTGGTGTTTCGCTTGCAATATGTCAAACATGTAAAAATTATTGCAATATCGTTAATTGATAAACGTATTTATTCTTGGCCAAATGTATGCAAAGAAAACAATCTCAACATATATATACATCAATATATTTGAAAATAATTAAATAATATGGGTGATTAATATATTTATATGTATTTTTTTATCTCTTAAACCATATGCTAAATCAATTTCCCTTTGTGTAACATTGGAATCTCCATTACAATGAGCTTCTTTAACCAATGAAGCCACACCTTCCCATGTTAATGCGTGACCAGATTGTTGGCATCGTTCAATCGATACCATCATCCAATCAAGATTGTTGGCGACGTACAAATGTAGTGCATCCCACTTTTGACCAATCATATAAAAAAAAATGAAATTCACAAACGACGTATAATTAGTTAAATACCATAGTATACGACCTTAATTTATAATTGATGTATATTGAAGATTAAAAATTAAATAAGTACAATATACATACAAACCATATGTACAATGTATTCCAATTAATCTCCATGACCATCTTATAATTACCTCTCACTTTCCTCAATCTACCTTTCCCTATCAGGTACTCCCCTTCGAATTTGTTATGGAGTTCGGATCCCAAATGCGATCTACATGGATCTTTGCTGCAAACTTAGGAAGATGTTCACTAATGTACACCATGGTCTGGTATACCATATATCCCTCCACTATAGAACCCTCAGGATGTGCTCTTTGTCTAACCAAAGCCTTCAAAAATTTCAAGTGTCTCTCAACCATCCACATTGACCTTGTGTGTAAAGGTCCACACAATTTAATCTACTCAACTTGGTGTATGAGGTAGTGTTCTTGTGCAATGAAAAATGTTGAAGGTAGACACTTTTTCATTTCACACATTAGATGAAGAATTTTTCTCTTCCAATAATTTATATTTTCTTTATGAATTTCTTTAGATGACAACCATCTACAAGTGATTCAAGGTGCAAATATATTAATGAGATTTAACAAAAATATATAGTATATTACATAACAAGTAAAACAAATGACAATTATAATATGTATACAACAAATTGAAAAAATCTCGCTACTTACCTCATGTATTTTCCAAGATCATATATAACTTGCTTGACATTGTTGTCAAAGTTGTCTGGGAGAGATAGAGGTAGAACGTACTGCAACAATTATATAATGATCTTTTCATTATTTTTTCAAAAGTAGTAAACACAATACACTGAAAAGTACATGTCTTATACAAGTGTATATAATATACCAGAATAATTACCTTAATGAAGGTATGTCAATCATGTGTTTTCATCCCTGACCCAAATTCACCTTTCTTTGTTATTATATTGTTTATGTTCTCAACAAATCCTATGAGAAATCAATTTTTTCGTATGACTTCTTTTATAGCATTGCTTTGTTGCTCTGTTAATAACCAAGGAAGGGCACTTATATTAATTTGGTCTTCATCGCTATTTAATTGAATGACATTTTTCATTGCATGATTGGCTTCCTGAATGTCACTACAAAATTTGACAATTTTTTCTTTGTCATGCCTTCCATCCAATATTTTTCATAACGTTTATGTTATATATTCTTTCTGATATGCATTGTATCAAAAAAATGCACAATTTGTAGCTGCTCATAGTAGGGCAACCTACTAAATTGTCTGGGATAACTTGGAAGTCGGCCATTAATGCCTTGACGACCTTCATGAAGCATATAAGTTAAACAAATTAACAACGACAATCATTGTCAATTACAACATGAGTAAACACAACACAATATAAAATTATAAATTCAAAACATATCATATATGATAGATAAACAATTTGATCTGATTTATAACCTTGACGATTAATTTTATTATATTCCAACTTCCATAGGTGAGGTGTTATTCTTCGTGGTTTTGATGTAGTCTCCTCTTTCCCATTGAAAAAATGTTTTTCAGTAGTTTGATATTTATGATTTCTATGGAGGAAGTGCCTATACTCATCAAACACCTACTTTCCTAAACTTATTGAACAATGAGATTTCATCTTTGGACCACAAATTGGATATGCAAATTTTCCCTTTGTTTGAAGACCTGCAAGATCATATATAATTGGATTAAATATGTCAATTTTTTAATTATATATAATGAATATATTATTTTAAAAAAAATGCATGATATCTACTTCATCAAATTAAATATTGTTAAAGTGTAGTCGAACGTTATAACATACCACAAAAATGTGTTAGCCCTAGGGCATCATGAATTGTCCATACAAGCATTGCATGGAATTGAAATTGTCTTTGTCCTATTGGTCTAAAGATGTCATACATAGTGATGCCATTCCATAATTTTAGTAACTCGTCGATAAGAGGCTCGATATATACATTCATATCTTTAACTTGGTACTTACCTAGTTGAATGAACATAAACATTACATAATTATTATAAGGTCCATTTTACTGCAATATATATAAATTAATGTACATGACTATTGAATGAAAAAAATATGTCATTATGCAACAAATAAGACAAATGAGATGCTACCACGTTAAAGAAAATTGATATAAACAAATACCTGGAACAATCATTGACAACATTATGTGCTCCCTCTTTATTGACATCCATGGAGGAATGTTATTGTTGATAACAAAAACAGGCCACACTGAGTGAATAGATCTTAGCTCTCCAAATGGATTGACACTGTCCACTCCTAATGAAAGCCTGAGATTACGAGGTTCTTCTTTAAAATGTGACCATTTTTCCTCCATGTCCCTAAATGTAGAACCATCCGCAGGCATTCGAAGAATGTCATCTCCACTTCTATTCCATGCATGGTAATCCATAAATTATGCTAAGCTTTTGCACCTAAATAATCGTTGTATACATGGAATAATGGGAATATAACGAAGAACCTTGCGAAACACCTTTTTTGTTAGTTGATCTGCTCGATATCTACTCATATGACATTCTGGACATTTTGTTGCAAATTCCTATTGTTTATGATATATAATATGATCATTGGGACATGCATCTATTGCTTGATACTCCATTCTGATATCTTTCATAATGGCACATAAATCTCGGTATGAGCGAGGTAAAATATTTGATGGTGGTAACAAAAATTCACCAATCAATCTTCAACAAAAAATAATTTATTCATATAAAGAATATTAATGGTACATATTTCATCATTTATTTACTAGTGATGTACTAACAACAATTAAAATAGATGAAAAAATATGACATATATGACATACCTTAACATCGTGAGATTGCTATGTTTGATAAACCATTCATAACCTTCAAGTTCAACAGTAACAATACAATAGAGAGAAGAGTTGTTTGGAAGCTTCATAAAGGGGCTTGTATGCCTTCTCAAGTACAAGTAAATCATGAACATCATCAAAGTCATCTTGATCATCATGATTAGCTTTGCCACTAAATGTGTCATGGATCAATGTATTCGTACCATCATCTTCAACTGTGTTTTCTGGCGCATGATCATCTTCTTCCATAGGATCATTAACTTCATCTTCAATATTCACATCTCCATGTTCGTCTGCTTGCAAAACCACATTCTCTGAGCCATGATAATCCATATCATCTGCCCTAGGGTGCCCCACCTTTATAATAATGATAGACACAAATAAACCATGATCATGATCAAGTGATTATATATACATATATATATATATATATATATATATAATGTTAAAACGATATAAACATTTACAAATTCAATCAATATAAACACATATAATGAACAACTTACCAATGAATGATAATCATGCCCCCTTCAATGTGACCATGCTACCTACAATGTTTCTCAACTGTTGTGATTAAAAGTTGTCTCATCTTTAAGCCCTTGCAATTATTGCAAGGACAATAATATTTCCCATCACCCTTTCTTTTCAATCTAGCCCGCAATCTATTAAGTGTCTCTTCATTTTGTTCTGGACTAATATTATTTGACATGATTTTTCTTTACCAAGCTTGACTATTTAGATCTTCAAAAAATATCAAACTCACACTCCAATATTTTTTATTCATAGACAGGTAACATAATCTAATAATTCTGATATTTTCAACCAAAAAAATTTGGCATGCAACCACCCCTGCAAAAGAGAAGACAGTTTGAACTTAATGACCCCAAAAAACACTTTAAAATGCTAATTCCAAAACTTATTAAAGTCTGATTTTACTATGATTTCCAACCATTAAGACTCCTAAAATCATAATATTGAACTTGATCGCAAACTTCCTACAATGATGGAGGTTGCGAGCTAGTAAGAGCAAGTGACCCATTCCTAAGGAGCAACAAGTCGAAATCATCATTGCTAATGTCAATACGGATTTATCCTTTTAGTTAAAGATGCAATGTGTCACTTCTTATGACGAGCTTATCCCTAGGGCCATCAACATTGAGAGAGCCCTAATAAAAAACAACATAAGCATTGGTAAGAGCATGATTAGGGTACAAACCCTAGGCCTTTGTAGAAACATAAACAATAACTCTGGCGGATTAGTGAGGTTGCAATACCAGAAAGATTGAGACATTGTAGGTAATAACAAAATCTTGCAATCTAAAGATTGTAGCCAATAACAAGCACACTATGTAGCTTAGTGACATTTGTAAATGAAATCTACGGTAAGAAAAATGATAGTCACTTGAGATGTGACAGTCAAAAAGAGGCCGAGCAGTGACAAGATAATAAATCTCAAACCTTGCATAGTAAAGTGGAGATTTTAACAGTGAGTTTCCTTACCCCTTTGCTGACCTTAAGGGTTTTTCAAATGCTTTTGGTAGTGTTAGACAAGGAAATTGCAATCAAGGAATGACTACCCAAATGAAGTAACAATGGTAATCATAGGTTCAATGTTTCTTCTTAGCCATTAATGTATAATGAAGGTAGTGGATTGCATGTTTGAACATTGTTTTGAGACTCATCAAAGATGGGAGAATAGTGAATAATACCTTGTGGACTGTGAAGTAGTGTCAATAAAGTTGAAGGATCTTAAGAACTACAATATCATGAAACAATGAGTCCCCTGTAGTAAGTAGGAAGTCTATAGGGCATAGTTTGATTTTATAGAAGGATGCTCATGAAAGGAATCTTCAAGTGACAGTGAGTGAGTTGTTTGAGATTGCAGTTGAGAGTGCAATACCCAGTCTTAAAGGAAGTTAGCAAAGCAGTAAATATGCAAGAAAATCAAATCGTACACAACAAACAATTCACAATGTTATCTTGCATAATGCCTTGAGTTTGAAGACAAAAATCTCATTATATCTTCATGATGAAAGTGGTGATCTTAATGGTCAATCACTGGCAACCATGATTTTAAAACATGCTATTGTGCTTATAGAGGCAACATTTTAAGCAAGGCAGTGAGTGGTGGTCTGGAACAATGGTAGGTATGAAGGACTTGCTTTATATGCATACTATGCAGTCTAGCTTAAGACCACGTTCTTAGAAGAGACCGAAGGTGGATTATGGAACTCAAGGGTTACCATGAAAAGGATTAAAGCAAAGACTGAGATCTATTTAAAAGCCACGGTCATGAAGATATTAAAGATGTCACATGCAAAACCCTAGTAGCTGGAGTTATGAATATAGTTCCAAAGAGGATAGTGTGTTGGGGCAGATTTATGAGATCTCCACATTATCTAATTATAGGGAAATACATCATTTATTTATTTTTTTAATTAAAAGAAATCATTCTAAACCCTATATAGGATACATTGATACTTCAAAAGCCTCTGAAGGAATTTGAGATTATGCAAATATATGTCAAGTAACATTCATAAGGTTTAGAAAATCTTGATCACTCTCTAGAATAGCCCATTAAACATGGGTTGTGCTTGAATGCACTACATAATTGATATAACACAACCACTCTGCATATCAACCAGAGTTATAGGCTCTTTATTGCAGCAAGAGGTAATTACTCTTCGATCATGCTATAATTACATCCTAACCTAAACTTGAGACAACCTGAATGCACCCAATGATGATTGACACCTACATTATACAACCTGAATTAACTACATTATATGAGTGCCTCCATTTCTATCACAACATAGCCACATTAAACTTGGGTCACACATGAATGCATCATGTATTTGTTATAGCACAACTGTGCCACATGACCAATAGAGTTATGGATCACATAATTACAGTCACAAGAATTTGTTCCTTGGTTGTGATCTTATGGTGATTCCACACAACAAAATCTGGACATGAAATTCTCAAAACCCTAAACCTCTAAAAAAATGAAATCTGATGAGATGTTGCTTTAAAATATGATTTTCAAACTTGGAACTACAAATCTAACTTCACAACTGAATTCTACAAAAAGACAATGACTACCCTCAACCTAGTGATATCTTCTTGAATTTTGTTTGATTTTTCCCAAGAAAATCATCCTTAGTTCTCCACAAACAGTCTCAAGTAGAGCAAAACACTGTCGCAATAAATCAGACGCGGAATCACTTTTCTTTATGTCGGCCACAATTTGATTTTTTTTCTATTTTTCATGTTTGTCAAAAATTTGACGAAAATGATAGCCGACATTTCGACGAACCCCAGGTTCGTCGAAATTTCAACGAATGTCGGTGATAAACTTTGAAAAAATTGAAAATTACACATCAAATTTTACAAGCACCCGACGATACATCAAATTACACATATTTCGTTGGATAGTTTCGTCGGATTTTGCAGTCAAATGAGTTAGTGCTTGTTTTCAATGTATTCAAGATGAATTAGTTTAATAGAACAAAATTCGACAGAAACCATGTTGACATTCAACCATGACTTTTCCTTAGACGTTGTGGAGCGGTATCCAAGTCCATTCTTAGAGTCATTTGGATCAACCTCTAAGGGGACTTTAATACCTTGTTCATCATGCCCACAACCTTTACCTTTGTAACCAAACTTAGAAAATATGTTAAATCATGGTCCATAACACGATTGCAACTCTTGAGAAGGAGGATTAGTGTAAAGAGTAGTCCATACTATAATTGTCATCCTTCTTTATAAAAGCATAATCATCCTTCTTAGTAGAGGCGAATGATATTTTTGGAATATATAGGTGGATCAAATATAATTTGCACTCCCTAATATAAGATTCAATGAAGTCTAGGGATCCCCAAGTATCACCTAGACACATTCAATTTAGGAGAAGAAATAGAAGTAGACTCAGGACTGTTTGCTTTAGGAGGATCTTCTTTAGGGATTTATCAAGAGTATCCTTTTTAATAGGTATTGCTAGAGTGGATGCCAATAAATTGGAAGAAAATGAAGGAATATAGTTCTGAAAGGTAGGTGTAACTGAGGCATGACTAGTTGTTTCCATTTGACATAAATGCATAGCATCGGGGCCAACCTTGATTGTAACTACTTGATTGTTAACAAAAAAATTAACAAAGCAAGGGTAGAATTGACTACTCCTAAAGCATGAATCCAAGGTCTACCCAAAAGGAAATTGTACGGTAAGGTTCCTGGCATAACGTACACCAGGATAGGAACAATGAATGGTCCTATCTTTAAGGAAAAAATAACAGTGCCTAAAGCTTGTCGACCAATATTATCAAAACCACAAAGAAATAAAGAATATGTTGTAAGAGAACTTGAATCAACTTTAACTTTGAGAAATAGATTGATACTACAAACATTGAGCGTTGAATTGGTATCAATGAGAGTTTTCCTAATGCCAACATTATTAACATAACCAATTATTGTTAGCAAATCTAGTTGCTTTTTCACTTTATGAAGGTGGGAGTTCATGTGTATAGTGTAGTGTCCCTCTGGTTGCTACACTTTGTTTCAGTTTGTTTCTGTTCGGTTGATAGTTGCTTTAGCTATTTTGATACTATGTTGCTTTATTTCGATTACGACACTAATGCTATGCTGGTTTTTATACTGTGTTGATGATACATTAGATGCATTGTTGATCATTTGATTATGTTATGTGGCAACATTATGATGAATACTATGTGTGTTTATGATGATGTATCTGATATAGTATTGAATGCTAGTCTGGTGAAGGAGACAGTGTAACATTACTCACTTGTTAGTACCTTGCTACGCTGCGACTCTCTTGCACGGTGTGATTGTCAATTTATGTTGATATGTTTGACAGTGTTGTTTTATACAGTTGCAGGTACTGGGCATCAACTCTGCCTACTTTTTCAGGTTTGAGCGTGCCATGACCTAATGGAAACATGTTGTTTCGGAGATAATGTCAAGTCCTTCTTTGGCCATCATTCTTTATAGGATGATTATCTATGTTGTCACCCGTCATTGTTTGTCGTTCAGTTTCGTCGTGTCATTTATGTTTTTTTGTCTTGTTTAGAATTTAATTGATTAATTAGTAAAATGGTTTATTAATTAAGTTATTTGATTTAATGTAATTTTATTTAAATGTGAAATTAAAATAATTGTATTTATGGTTTGATTTATTAAATTGAATTAAATAGAATATTTATTTAATGTATTTTTTAATTTTAATGCGCAAAATTAAATAAATGTATGAAAATTAGATATTTTAAAAGAATTTGTTTTCAACATGTTATAAATTTTGATTTGGAGTTAGAAATTATGATGTTGAGTAAATTGTTTAAGTTGGAACTAATTGATCAATCTTGAATGCATGTTGATTGTCAGTTAAGTCTTGTGACTTTGAGTTAATTGAAAAATGCGTTAAAAGCTTTGGTTATGCAATTATCATTCATGACAATTGGTTTTGGATTGCTGGGAAGAAAAATTTCATGTCAGTTTTGGGTTATTCGGGTTGGAAAGCTTGGAAGACAGTGAATTTAAAAGGATTAGTGTTGTTGGGAGAATAAGAAACTATTGGAATCTATGATTCTTGCTTCAATCTTCATCAAAACCAAGAATTTAATCCAGGTTTTATTCTTTGTTGCAATTTCTAAATTAGAAGTTTTTGAATGTTATGTTTGGAATTAGTTTATAGTGGAAAAACAACAATGCTTGTTTGTGGAAAAGTAAACTGAGCCCAACCTGCACATGCAACAAGAAATAATTAGTGAAGCTTTCAAATTAAAAAAAATAAAACTTAGCAAAACAATGATAAAGAAAATTCAGAAGAATATAGTTATATTCTACAACTTATCATATAATTTTTGGTTTACATGATCTATTACCATGTTCTTCGAAATGGGAGACAATTTTTTCTTGAATCACATGTTATGTTTAATGTGGTTGTGAAATTGAGGTTTTGTATTACTATTGATCAATGCCTTAGGAGTTAGGCAAATAATCATTAAGGAAGGAAGGGATAAATAGCACCAGTTTGTCCTCATTGTCTGCAGCTTGAGAATGGCGTTTAAATTCCTTTAATCAGTTAAAAACAACACCATCTTTGGTTTATTCAAGATTAGCCTGCTTTTGTTTGATTTCATGAGCTTGATTTGATCATTTGTAAAAATGCTCACACGTCTTGCTTACAATATTGATTCTTGGTTATCAGTAGCACAAGTTTCGATGTATTTTTTTTAGAAATATCTTATGTTATTTTTGTATTCATACTGTTGTCTCGTTATTTTCTCTTGCAAACCTTTCACTCAGCCAGTATATACACATTTTCCTCATTCCCATGCCTTGCAGATTAATCTTGGTGTCATCGGCGCTAAATTATTTTATTTAGTCATTCTTTTTATTGTTGTAAGTCATTCATTTCTACCAATGGGAATAAGGGATTGCCAAATTTTTTTATTTTTATTTTCTTGATAATGCGCCCTGTGGATGCCATCAGATTTATGGAAAACTATAGTCATCATAGAAGAATAGGCGTTGATCTTTTAGTCGCCCTCCATTTATCAGAAAGTAGAATTGCCTTACACGCCTATTTCTCTTTTGCTTACCAATGTTTTGGATTTTGTTTATTCTCTGTGCGCTCACTGAAACCACAAATTTCTATTCATTTAAATAATTCTTTGATATCAAAAGTCTGGAAAATGTATATATGTTTATATGTGAACAAATGATAAACTAAACATAGCTAGTATGTGATCACTTGTTCATTGTTATTTGGTGTTATTTCCTACAAATCTTTCCTTTTAATGACAACGACATGAGTCTCTTAAGTTTTAGATGAAATTAGAGAATAATGAATACTGTTACTGTTAGTGTTTGGAAGATCTTTATGCGCATGATTTAAGAAATTAGCAATTGCTTACTGAATGATTTATACATACTGAGTGAATTCTCTTATGATAAGATCAATATATTTTGCATGCAAGTGAGAGTTTACTTTAGGTATGAAATGCATGCATAATAAATAAGTCATGATAATCGTAGAAAACAAAGAGTGTGTAAATCTATTTAAAAGTGTATAAATATATATTAGCAAGTGTTTGATTTTGAAATTGTTTGTTTAAAGTTCAACAAAAGAATCTATTTATATCAGTGTACTATCTAACACGTTTGTAGTAACTTTGGTTTATTTAGTTTTTAAAAGAATATTAAATTAGATTTAGGATTTCTTAAGAATAAATAAACATTTATTGGAATATAAATGCTATATGGAATTCAAATGTTTTTATTTATATTATGTTTTACCTTATTCATAAAAGTGGCCATGTTGTCCGTTTTGAATGAATATATATATAATATTAAAGATTTTGTTTTAAATGAATATAGCATTTAAATTGTGAATTAATGGAATTTTACTTTGAACTATTCTTTTAGTATTGATTTGTGTTAAAGAAAGCTTTTGTAGAAGAATATTTTATTTGTGTTAAGGAATTCTTAGTTTTCCCGAGGCTAGGAAAGTAAGATTATTTTGTAAAGATTTTTATGCTTGTACTATGTTGTACAATTGCAATGATTTAAATAGGGACTTAGCCTTGCACGATTTCTTGTTACCTTTGAGGTATTTTGGAAGTTATATAGTCTATGTAATGACTAAGATGTGTACGTTCTTGGTTTTTTTTAATGTGCATGATGGCTATCATTTGTAATTGTTATAGAGTTATGTTATTAGGAAGAGTGGCTTTTGATAGGGTTCGAAACCCTAAGAGGTAACCAAGGTAACCTATCAGGAGTTTTATAATTCTGTGAAAACCTAATTAAAGGTACTAGGGGTTCGGTAGTGTTCACTAAATAATCTAGATAATTTGATTGCCTTTCCTAATCCCTTAGTGCTTGTATAGATTAAGGGTAGGTTGAGATGGCCTGGAATGGCATAATCATTTACTTTGTCTTCTCGAAAGGTAGTTTGATTCCACATGAGTTTGTTTAGGGGCCGAGAATCAGTAGAGATTGCCAGGGTAACTCTGTACGAGGGCCGGTAATCTAGGAAGATTCACCATGGCAACCTATAATAAACTATGTGATGACACTCTTATCCTAATGCATGTTATGTGGCCTCTTGTGTAGAGTTAGCCTTGTATATGTTGTTTCCTCTAGGAGCCTTGTTTGTCTTTATGTGGTTTAGATATTGTTATGTCATGATATGTACGTCAAGCCATGTAAATGTTATGTTCTATCTTCTTGTTTGTTATCTTTGTGGACCTGATATTATCTTCTAGCATGGAGGGAGTGGACCTTTGGGTACCACGTGGTTGGGAGGAACGTGCTTTATCCTCCATTGGGTCCCCTTGCAGGTGTTGTTGTGTTTGATGATATTGTACTTATGACAGGTTCTTGATTCTACATTGTTCATGATATTGAATGCTGAGCATGCTCATGAATGAAGTTGATAGATCTGTTATGATCTTCATCTTTAATGTATACACTCTTGATATGTATGTGAGACCATATTGTGATGTCATTGTGGTATAACGAGATTTGTTATAATCTCACTTGATATAACTTGAATATGTAACTTGACTACATTATAATTATGTGATTGGATTATTCATCATTGATATGTTTTATCCTTATGTTTATGTCTTTTGATTTAGTAATGTAATGTTCTTACTTGTGAATGTTTAAGTAGCATTGTCATGGAACCGTGAGAACATATGTATATATGTTCTTTTGTACTTATGTTGCAATCGAATGAATTTTTTTTTTAAATTGTTCGGTTAATTTGTTACTTTAAGTATTGTTCTTTGGGTTCCCTACCAAGGCGCTACATATAGAAAGTAATATTCGGTGAATCCACTCAAATATGATCTATCAATGCATTCAAATATGTTGACCTAGCAGAAGAAGGTAAAAGAGTATTTTGAAGAGATTCTTGAAGCATACCTTGATAAACCGGGATAGTCTGAAGAAAATCCCAAAGTGAGATCTTAGTCAGAGTAACACGAAGTTTCTCAATAAGATCATACTCACTTTATTTCTTAACCATAAGTTTAGGTGCTTGAGGAAGGTCTAGTTGAGAAGGTGTTGAAGAATCAGGTTGATCAACATTTTATTTATTCCTTCTAGTATTATAAGTGTGTGCAATTGCATTATAAGAAGCTTTAAATTGTGTAAACTTTGTATAAAGATCTAAAGAATCACTATTGAATAGAACACCATGAATGGAATGGACTCTCTTTGGAGAAGGACTAGTTGGAGTCATGTAAATGATTAGTCTCTTAGGCCTTTCAGGGGTGGCAAATACTACAATCACATTTACGAACTTCTCGTCTAGTGAGGAAGGATATTACAAAGGTGAAGTTTGTATAATTTATCTTCAAACAAGTGGAGATACCTTTCGGAAATCATCTAGGGCATATTCTAACATATCAAATTCCTACTCTAAGAATACATTATCAAACACATTGGATTTTTGAATGAAAATATTTGATGTGATAGTTCACATCGGGTTCACCAAAATGTAGAGGAAAGAATTTTCTACCCTAAAGATGATGAGATCTCGAGGAGCAAAATTATCTCTTAGCTACCTCAATTGGCATGGCTCAAGTGAACTATAAATAGAAATTATTTAAATCTAAAATATAATCTAAGTTTGATAATGAATATAACATAAAGTATTAAATAACTTGCTTATACAAAATGATAAAATTATTTAGATAACATGAAAAGAAAGCACATAACATATAGAATGTGATACCAGATGGGTAAAGCTTCGACCTTAGACACTAGCGTGCCATGGGGATGTATATGCACCTGCACTATCATCTATATGGATCGAGCTCAAAAACTACCAAAATAAGGGATGCTATTGAACTCCAACTTATTTAGCATCTACACACATGAAGACGAGGAAAAATGTTGGGGTTGTTTAGGGGTTTCTCTTAATCAAACCCTCGCTTTGGTGTTTCCACCTCCATAGACAACCAAATAAGATTGAAAATCATAAAAATAAAGTAGATGTATGATAGAAACAAACCCTTTTGTGGAGGAGATCCCCTATAATGATATAAAAGACACTAGACAGGATCAATATAAGTACATTATGAGACAAGATTGATAAGACATAAGAAAAAGAGCATTACCAACAGTCGTGGCCTTTCTCTTGGGATGATAGACATGACGAGATCATGTGCAAGAGGAGTCCTTGTTGTGAGAAGATTTTGGTAGATTTTCAGTGTAGTGCCCCTCCCATTTGCTTATGTTTTCAGACAGTGCTTTTACTTTGATAGACCATGATACTATGTTGTTGTTGTTATTTGATCGTTGACATTGGAGCGATGATGGTTTTTATTTTGTGATGTGATGGTACACTTTATGGGTGATCATTGATTATGACATGCTTTCTGGTTAGCATAGTTGATTATTTGAGTTGATATTAATATATGCTCATCTATAGTTAATTGATGTTTTAATTTTGTCAGTTTTGATGTGACACTGTATTGGTGAAGGGAACAAGATTGCATCACTCGCTTGTAAGCACCCTGTGATTTTGCAATTTTCTCTTCACGGTGTGTTTGATTCATGATTTATATATATATGCACGACATATATTTTGATTGCAAGATTGTAGGTACAAGACATCGACTCTACCTGGATTCACAGGTTTGAGTGTGTCCATTGCCCAACGGTTTAGTTGATTGGGAGATAGTAAAGAGGTTTCCTTGTCAAACCACAACCTTAGTCACAATGTGTCATCAGTCCTTGTTCGGTATGATTTGTTGTTATTTTGCCCACGTTTTCCTTATCATTTACTTATTTTGCAAGGTATGTTCTATGGAAATTAATGTTAATTAATGCTTTAAATGGTTTTTAATGATTATTTAATTAATTTTGATTAATATTATTAGAAGCTTTGTATTTAATTTAATTAATTAAATTTAATTATTTTGTAAAGTAATTTAATATTTGAGATTAAATTTGTTTTATAAGGTAATTAAATTAATTAGATTAAATTTAATTTGAAATTAATATGTGAGTTTTTAATTATTAAATTGCATAAATATCTTAGAGGACATATCTAAGAGTTGGTTAAAAGATATTTGATATTTGACATGTGTGTTAGAAAAATAATTAACATAGTAACTTTGAGAATTTATTCTCGGAGAGAATATTTGCAATAACTGAAAGAGGAAAGAGGTTACTTCACGGGAATGGTAAAGACATTTTTAGGATAATTTATTGAAAATAAAAATAAAAAGGTTCTTGGGAAGTTTTTTTGGGCTCTGTTTTTTTGGTTTTCATCTTTATGGAAAAGTAATATTTTGGAGGAAGCTTTGGCAATTTGGAGTTTGGAAACGAAACTCTTCTTCAAATTTCATTTCTTCAAACATCTAGATATAGGTTCTTTTAATTATTTTAATTGTTTTTGTAGATTGGAAAGATTGCCTGTACAAGAAGTATTTGTGTAAAAGCTTTAATTTATTTTATAGATTTAAAAGCTTTCTATGTTTGGAAAATTTGTTGTGAATATTTTAATGCTTATGTAGAAAAATTTATAGTGAAATCAGAGAGCCTTTGTTGAAATTTGTTTTAAACAATAGACAACCTCATAAGGAAAATAATAGAGAAATTAGGAAATCTTTGTAGGAATTGATTTCAATCTTCCTGATAAAAATTCATAGAAAACTAGAAAAGATCTTTCTGTAGAAGATTATTATTTTTCTTCCATTTAGATTTATTTTGCTGAGAAATTGAAACCTCTAGTAAATCTGTAAATATTTTCCTATAGAAAATTTGTTAAAGATTTTCCCTTCTGGATAATTGAAAATAATATATATATATATAAATGCATGTTATTGTAGAAGTTTTTGTAGAATTTTCTTTTTAGAAATTTATATTTAATAAACTTGTACGTGAAATGTTTGTATGCGATTGTTGAATCGCAGGAAATTTTTCATAAAAAAAATATTATAAAATAAATGTATGTGTATGGGGGGAGGGTTGTGGTTGTCCCCACAGTTGCCACCCCAAAGGGAGGCGACGGTGGGAGCAACCCAGCGCTGCCCCCACACAGGCCCACACCCATATGGGAGCCGGCCATAGCATATGCAGTTGGCCGTAAAACTTGCACTGCCACCAATGAAACTCGTCTGCCCTGTTAATAGTTATTCAATTTTGATTTTTGTTAAAGGTTTTTATTTAATATATATATATATATGTATATATATATATATGTATGTATATATATATTTATATATATGTATATATATGTAAATATATATTTATATATATATATATTTATATATATATATTTATTTATATATATATATATATATATTTATTTATAAATATATATATATTTATTTAATTATATTTTGGAAATTATGATTGGTTTTAAATAATTAAATTATATATATATATATAATTAAATGTAATTTTATAATAGATGCATGAAACAAATTATTTTTAAATGATATAATTTTAAAAGAGGAAATTGGTTTTAAAATAGAAGAAATTGGAAAATTGATTTAAAACAAATAGATTTAATTACTTTATTGTTTGTAAATGATATTGCTTTAAGTTAGATTAATTTGAACAATGTATTATTGTTCTCTTGATAAAAAAATTGGATTTAAGAAATCATAATGATAGTATTTAAATACTTGTCTAAACTGCTTATTGTATTGAGATTTCTTCTATTCACATTTTTTGGGGAAATTGGTCAGTTGTGCATATAAGTTTTCCAGATGTTATTATTTATAAGGGGGTTGTTGTGTAATGCCTCGTCTTAATAACCTAAGAATGTTGCAATAGTGTATAAAGGTGTAATAATTTTTTTTTAAAGTTTAATTATTAAGTTAAATAGTTGCATACATTCATTAAGCTATGCGACGATACACTACTTTGAGTTTTCCATAAGTGACTTAAGTATTTCGCATTGCACATATTAATTATTAACATAAAGATAAACATTGCATAACATTGAACTTCATTCAAGATAATATAAAATACAAACATGTTTCCATACATTGCATTTGATAGAATATACAATACTCATCCATCTGATGAGGTAGTTCAATAATGATTACAATTACAAAAGTTCACCTCACAACATTTGAGGGATGTTTTACAATACAAATTTACAAAATTACAATGAAGAAGTATTCATAAGTTCCAAATGCGAGCTCTCCATCATGAAGCTCTCGATGCTATGATCACAAACTGGGGACCCAACGGAGTAAGGTGCACGTTCCACCCAACCATGTGGTACCCGTAGGTCCACCCCCCGTGCTAGGAGATAGTAATAAGGTTACCTAGACCTAATCTACTAACCCTAGACACTAGTACATAACAATCTAATGGTTACATTGCTTCCAGATTTGACAATTGATTATATCACAAACACAAGGTTAACTGTTACTTTAGGTGGAGTGTCATCACAACGTTGCAAAGGTTACCCTGGTGTTTCTTCCTAGGTTTCGGCCCCCAACATGGGTTACCCTGGTAACCTCTTATGAAACCCGGCCCCAATGCAAATCATTGCGGAATCGAATGTCTCTTGAAGAAACAAGACATCGATTTTCCATTCCAGGCCTTCTCATCTTATTCTCATGACTGAAGTATCTCAAGAGTCATAAGCGAGGCATAAGCATCTTGTTAAGAGTTTTTAATTCTAACTACTGTGTTCTTAGTTGTCACTGAATTACTAACTCTTTGTAAGTTACCCTGACACCACTTTGTGTGTCGGCCCTTACAAAAAGCCACTCCCCTAAACATAACATAGGTTTCTAAGTTTTTTGACTATGATTTACAAAGTGTACAAATAATCAAAATCACTATAAAAGACCAAACGTGAACATCAAATCATTGATCATAAAACAGGTGTCAAACCACCATACAAATCCATGTACGCACACTTAGATAATACAAGAACTCTACTCAGATTATCACAATCCCCATTAAACAATTTAGTCTGGAAGACTTGAACTACTACGACATTCCCAATTTGCCCAAAAGAACACAATATAAAGTAAATCAAGAAAAGTAAATGTTTATGGTTCAGATATACTAAATCCTTTCGAGCAATAATTTGAAGTTCCAGAGTTTATTCATCTAAGATTTAATTCATCTTCCATGCAATACGAAAATCATATCTACAATTTGCTCAATTTCATATCCATAGATTATAATGAAAATTATATAATTCCAGAATAACAATTTTATTCCAAAAACAAATGTCTAAATCATTTAAAATATCTAAATCTTGATATTTAATCAATTAATTCTTTTATACATCTCATTTATACATAATAATATTTCTTCTTTTTAAAATAAAATAATAAATATATTTTAATTATATATATATATACATATACATATACATATAATTATATTAAATATTTATGAATTACGAATTTCATATTATATATAAATTGGATTTAATAAATGTTATATAAAAATCCGCATTATATATATAAAACTCGAATTTAATAAATATACATTAAAATTCGGAATTTAGATTTTTGTTTAAGTTTCATTTAAAACAGGGTAAGGCTCCCGTGGCCTTCCCGTAGGAAGGACGCAGCCTTGCCAGGGCTGTGCACAGTAGCCTGGCTGCTGTGCGCAGCCTTGGTGGGCTGCACCCACCACTGTAACATTTGGGGAGGGTTTCGGCCCTCCCCTATGAATTTTATTTTTTATTTTTAAAGAAAAATTCTATTTCACTATACGGATTCAAACAAAAATAATTAATGAATTTATATTGTATCATATAAATAAAATTTTGACGAATTTCGCCTGCGGATTTAATTCCGTACGGTGAATTCACAATTAATTTTTCATATCTTTAATAAAGAAAAGCTTCTTTCACAATTCAATTTAACTATATATATATAGTATATGATAAATATACAAATATATATATACAGATATGTATAAATTCTCAGGGTTCTGGAAAATTCAAAAGGGTTTTCTTTTAAAACAGAGAAGCAATCATGGGGAATTTGGAAAAAAATAAATTTTAACAGGGATTTTATAAAAGAATATGCACAATATTTCCGTACCAATTCAAAATTACCCAGAAATTTAATTTTCTCTTTCAGCAAATGTTTCCCTCATAGAAATTTAACTAATTTCTACAGATAACAGAGGTTTTCTAAATTATCAAATTTCACAAAACAAGTTACAGAAAACGATTTCTTTCACAGAAAATACAGGGATTTAAAAATTGATCTTGTTTCTTTTCACAAACAATCTCTTCAAGAAACTAACGAAATTTATTCTCAGAAAGAAATGAAACATTTACTAAAAAGAATACCTGATTTCCTTTGCTATCTGATGAAGAAACCCTCTGTAGCCTCTGTTGCCTGTAGCTGCCAATTCCTTCCCGAGAACCAATTCCAAAACAACCAAAAGCCAAAGATCTTCCACAAATTTGTAACAAAGTACCAAAAAGCATATACCAAATTTTTTTTACAGAGCCCAAATAATTTCCCGTGAATGATAGGATAACCTATGTGATTTCCCAGATCCAATATTACCTCCGTAACAAATTTCCTCAACAAACATAATAATTACACTGGCACACATGTCGAGAAGTGGTTGCAAAATATCTTCTCCACCACTTCTCGGCAATCTTGCCAATTCCCAAATGCATGCAAATAAATTAATTTAATTTAAAGATACAATTTCCACAATTTATTTAATTTTCAACATTAAATCTTTTCACACAATAATTTAATTTAATTAATTAATTAATTAATTTAATCAAATGAGTTTAATCTTTTAAGATCAAACCATTAAACCAAATAAGCTAATTAATAATTAAATAACATACAACTAATTTCTCCAACATTTAAAAATTAATTTAAATAACAATAATTAAAGCACAATAAACTACATTAAAATTTAACCAAATTTACCTTTCCAACAATTTATCCAAACAGAAAATACAAGACAACCTAGACTCAGACTGAAACTGACAATGTACAATGACCAGGTTATAGACTAAACTAGGGTAAACCAAACTACTATCTCCCGATCAACGTATCCGTTGAGTCTTGACACGCTCAGACCTGAGTACCCAGGTGGAGTCGGTGTCATGTACTTGCAATTCCTGCAACCAAACAATAACATGCATACATATATATATAATAAAGCATTAAACAGACACACCGTGCGGAGAAAATCACAGATATCATAGGGCACTCGCAAGCGAGTGATGTGATTCCGTTCTCCACATCAATACACGTCACAACAAACTGACGAAATAAATAGTTGTTAGTCTACCATAAACATGTACATAGCAATAAACAATTGAAAGTAAACATCTACGCTATCTCAAAGCATGTCTAAAATCAGTAATCACCAAACAATATATCATCATGTTACAGAATAAATCCATTGTTGCTCAAAACCAGTGAGCACATATCCAAACAAAATATCATAGTCTAACAGTATAAAACATGTAACTAGAAAACATAAGCATAAATGGAGGGGTACTACATGTTGTGTATTGTGGTTCAACCCCTTGATTCACCTTGGGTAGTGCACTTGGTTGAGATTTAGTTTAAACACCCGGTTACTACGAACGGGATGTGTTGCCTCTTGCAGTATGGTTGATATTTATTATCGGCTTTTGTGCACTTTGTTTACCCTTGGTTGTGGATTAGATCCTTGTGTTGTCAATAGGGGTGTGGTTATCAGTGGGGGTCCGACACACAAAGGGGTGCCAAGGTAACCCACTGAGGGTTTAATCAAGTGATAACTTAAAAAGAATTAATGAATGGGTAACTCTCATAATAATAAAGATAATGAATGTCTCTCTCATGACTCAAGTGCTTGTTTAGGCTTGAGGTGAGATGAGAAGCATAGTTTGTATGGGGGTCTGGCGGTCGATAGAGGTAGCTAGGGTAACCCAGGATGGGGGTCCGGTAGCCTAGGAATGTTACGCCAGGGTAACCCATAGCAAATTATGTGTGACACTCCTCCTATAACAACAGTTTAATTATTCAGTTGAAGTACTTGATTCTTTTACTTTGGAAGCAATTTAACCTTCATGTTATGTATTGTACTTGTGTAGTTTAGTCTTGAGTTTGCTTGTGTCTAGAGGTTGTAGGTTTTTCCTAGGGAGCCCTTTTACTATTTCCTAGCACAGGGGGTGGGCCTTCAGGTATTACTTGGTTCAGTGGAACATGCACCATATACTGTTGGGTTCCCATTACATATTCGTGATAGCGAGATCTTCCAGATCGGAAAGCTCACATGTTCAAGTTGATATGTTCCTTCTCTTATGTCCTTTTGTATCTATTGGATACTTTGTATATGTACTACTCCTCATTTGTATTTGAGGAGGAATCTTGTAACATTGTAATTGTAACTTTAATGTATGAACTTCCTCATTTTGGAAATGAGCTTTGTAATTGCTTTATGGAATGAATGTAATCTTTAAATAATTCTTAATGTACTTTGTATCTTATGAGATGAATTAAATGCCTTGGATGTATGTTATTTATTTCATGAGTAATAAGTATATGCTATGGTTAGTTTATTTTTGTATATTGGGATTCAAATGTAATGTGTTGTCGCGTATCTTAGAGAATGTATGCGTTAAGTGTAGTTCACTTTACTTGTTATAATTACACTTTTTAAAAAAAAATTGCTACACTTCAGTTGTGTTTGTGTCTTTCTTTAAGGTTACGTGGCGGGGCATTGTTGTTTTGGACTTGTTATCTTTCTATGCTTTTGCTTGATACTTTGAGACTATGATAGTTACTATTTATTGGTTGGATTGGTGAATTGGATAGTTTAGATTGATTGATGATTATGCTACTTCATTTGATGACATGGATATTATGATGACATTATGGTTATATTTGGTTTAGAGATGTTTAATTTTATTTCAGTAGTATATTGTGATGCAGTGGATTATTAATCATTCTATGATGATATGATGTGATCAGTTTAGTTTAGCAACGTTACTTTATATTTAATGTTGTAATTGTTAGTATAGTTTTGGTGAGGGGACAGTGTAGCACCACTAGTTTATGAGTGCCCTGCTATGCTGCAATTCCTTCTCATGATATGATGTTTTGATTATATATATAGACATGTTGTACACAACCTTGTTTGTATGCAGGAATTGCAGGAACAGAGTCTCAATTCCACCTACTTCGGCAGGACAGGGCGAGCATCAATTTAACCCAATGGACATGAAGTTGAAACAGAGATGACAAGGAAGTCACCCCGTCCCAAGTTTATCAACCCGTCTTTTGTTTAGTGGCATTATGCATCTTTGACCTTTGTCATTTTTGCATTTTATTATAGTGGTTTTGTGTGAGTGTATTTTTGATATTTATTTTATGTTGGTGTGTAGTATGATGTCATTTAAATAATTAAATGGTTTTTATAACTGTAACAATAGCATTGGAATAGTTATATTAAAATATGAAAAGTTTTAAATTAAAAAGCCATGTAAATTATTAAAGATAAATAAATGGAAAGGTGTAAATTAAATTATTTAAAATTGATATTTTGATAATTTAATAAAAATAGCATGTTGAGGATAATTAATGAAATAAATTAAATTGTGTGAATTACAAGTAAAACTTGCAAAATTAAAATTAAAACAAAGTGTTGTTAAATAGAAAATAAATCAAGAAAAGAAAGAAAAGATGAAAAGGACCAATGAATGTTGAGTTTTGGCTAAAAAGCTGGGAAGGAAATAGAAAACTTCTTTTAATTTTGATTTATGGAGTTTTCGAAAAAGAAGAAGATATATTTTTATTTAATAGAAAAATTGTGAGATTTTCATTCACGGGAATTGAGAGAAGCTTCAAAATATAGAAGTTCTGGAAATTGGATCCTCTAGGGTTTCTCTGTAGAATTTATTTATTCATTGTTATGGAAAAGAGGTTTTTTTTTTTCTGGATTAAATTTTAGAGTAGAGAATTTAGCAAGGAAATCTGGTGGAGAAGTTCTGAAGGAAGGAAGGGGAGCTCTTCGAAAAGGCTATTTGGATCAAGCAAAACTTCATCAAATTTTCAACAGGCGCAGGACTCTAGGTTCCATTTTCTTATTTCTTTAGTTTTCTGATTCAAAAAAAAAAAAGTAAATAAATAGATAAATATGTTTTCTGTGAAAGAAAATCCTTCTCGAATTTTTTTTTGAATTTTTTTGGGTTGCAAACAAACAGAAGAACTTCTTTTGGGTTTTTAAAATGTTCATTATCGTTATAATTGTGCCGTGGAAAAGATCAATCTTCCTTTTTTAATTAAATGGATTTTTTTTGGATATATATATATATATATATATATACACACTTTGGAAAAGATGTATATACATATATACATATATATATACATATATACATATATATATATATACATATATATATATACATATATATACATATATATATACATATACATATATATATATATACATATATATTTATATATATATACAAAGTATATATATATAAATATATACATATATTTACACCTATTATTTGTTCATTTCAAAATTGTTCTGGTTGTACCTATGGAGAGACTTCATATTTTAAAATAAAATAAAAATAAAAACAATTTATAAGGTGCGAAGGGAAGGACGACATTGGTCGTACCCCTCCCCTCTCCCCTGCGCTAGACTGTGGGCTGCCACAACAGTCCGTGGACTGCTGTGCGCAGTCCTACGGACTGGTGGCAGTGACTTGTGTTGGGTTTTTTTTTTTTTAATATTTAATTTGTTATTAAATTTAAATACATATATATTTTTATTTTAAAATGTATATATTGGTATAGGCATGATTTAACACACAGTCCAGATTGTTTAAAAAAAATTAAAATTGATAGAATAATTAGAATAAGTTGAATATTATATATATATATATACACACATAACAATATATTGTTCTATTTAGTGAAATTTGAATCTATGGCTGTTATGGTTATTGAATTGGGAAATAAATCTCATTGGTTAATTGTGAATGAAATAAATCAAATTGTGGAATCTAGTAAAATTGATTTGATTATTTCCCTTTATTGTTATTTTATTGTTTTAGTGTTACCGATGTGGGAACCCAGTTTGGTTTAGAAACCCGTTTATGGATGTTGTGAACCTTAGGCTTCTAAAGGCTTAATTTTATTGTTGGATGTTTATCCTCGTTTTATGTGCTCTTGGTGTAGCAAGATATTGGTATCATTATTTTGAAAGGGTTGTACAAGTTTTGTTGAGACTCTGATTATGTGTTTTAGCGAGATGGGTAATGCCTCGCATGTCATTGGTTGAGAGTTAATGCTTTGTTCTTTATGGTACAACCCTTGATTTTGATTATATTTCAGGGTCTTTAGGGAGAGTGTCTCTTTGTGGGGGTTGGCTCCTCGAAAGGAGGAAGGGCTCAGGATAACCCACGTAAGAGTAGATTAACAAGTGAAAAACCAATAATAGAACTTAGGGGGATGGGTAGTAAAAACATAATAAGATAATTTTGGATACCTCGTCTGTCCATTAGGGCTATCGCAGACTAATGGTAGACTGAGAAGGTCGTGGTTGACAAAGTCGTTACCTTGTCCTTAGGAGAGGTTAACGGCTCTGTATGAGTCACCCTATGGGGCCGACACCTCAAGTAGGAGGAAGGGCCAGGATAACCATAGATGGGGGTCGATGCCTCATGTTGGAGGAAGGGCCAGGATAACCCATGTAGGCTATGCGATGACACTCTCCACTAGTTGCCCTTATGCTTGGTTTCTTGGTTGCCTTTGGAAGTGTGTTATGATTGTTGTTTTGGATTTACTTTGCAAGTGATTAATGTTCATTTCCTTGGTTTATTTATGATGTATTTTATGGCTTTGAGTTTATTGTGATTGAATCTTGGTCGTTGTCGTTTATGATCTATGTTATCCTTGGATGCTGCTATTGGAGTTATTGTATTATGATTTTCTTATTGGAGTTAGTCTTATGGCATTCATGGTTGTAGTTACTTTCTTGTCACCTCTGAGCATGGGGGGTGGGTTTTTCTAAAACCCACATGGTTGGGTGGAACGTGCTCCACACCGGTTGGGTTCCCCATCAACGTTCGTTCTTCACAGTATCTTTCAGATGGAGCTTGTACCAGATATTCATCTTGTATTTTAGACATTATTTGTACTATGTATTTATCCCACATGTATGGGAGGGCTTATTGTATTTCATTTATTGAGAACATGTAATGTATTAAATGACAATGTATTGTATATGCACCCTTGTATCCATTCATGAATTTATGAGATTTATTATGGTTGTATCATGGGATGTATTTATACTTATACTTATGGATACATAGATGTACCTTTGTAAATGGATATTGTAATGTTTATGATGGATGTAAGATTTATTAAGTTATTTAGCTTTGTCTAAAATCTTTCGTTATGAGTTTGTTTATGCGATGTGACCCCGCGTGCCCCAAAGGACTCGATGCTATGATGTTAATGTGCCATGCAATTATGTTTGATGGTTCATAAATATGTGTTCTTTGTATTATTTAAAAAAAGAAGTGTGCATTGTTGTCCTTTGGGGTTTGCACAACGGGCGTTACATGTTGTTGCGTATCTTAGAGAATGTATGCATTAAGTGTAGTTCACTTTACTTGTTATAATTACACTTTAAAAAAAAATTTGCTACACTTTCGTTGTGTTTGTGTCTTTCTTTAAGGTTAAGTGGTGGGGCATTACATTTAGTAAGAATCAGATGTAGAGAGCTCTAAGTAGAAGATTGATAAAAAAGTTGTCAAAGACTTGTGAAAAGGAGAGAGAAGAATGAGTTATTTTCATAGACTTGGTGGGAATAGCCGTTACAGTTGCATATGGGAATTGGGACACACATCACAAATGGTCTATATGGAATATTCTTGTTTGAATCTTAGATTTTTATGGCTCGTTTACACGCTACACAAATGTCTATGCGTCGCACTATAGTCCAACCAATTTTCTTTTAAATTCAAACCATAGAATAAGAATGATTTGTCCTTGCCATCCAGAAGTTAGAATAATGAAATCCTAATTATAGATTTTTTCATAAATGCATTGGGTGTCATGCGTAAGTTTGAAATTGACTCAGGGTGCAATTTTAGATACTATAGTCATCATGACTCATAATAGAAATTTTTATGTTATAGGATCTTTATGGATGACAATTGTTTTTTATGCATAGATGATTTTCTTATAGTCTTATGGTTATTTTGAGTATCATAGATATTACTAGATGATGGGTTGTATGATTGTTTAAATGGAGCTATTACTTTATTTCATTAGGTGGGTATGTAAATAGATATTGTGGAGATAATAATTATACATGTTAATATTTACTTGTGATGATTATTAGATGTGATTTCCTCATTGATTATTATTTTGAAATGTTATCTTAATTTATGATAGTTTCTCAAGCTATTTGTATTCATGGGATACATTAACACCTTTTTGTTGAGTGAACAGGTGAATTTTGGCAATGGTAGTGGGGGTCACATAGCTACTTCCATTGTCTTACCCTTGTGGACTACAAACCTTGTCTCCTATGGAGAAATAAAGTCATGTAATATTTTGTTGTGAAACATTATTTTATGTGTTGTATGGTCTTATGCATCTGTGAGTTATTTTATTAATCTTTTTCAGTTATCTTTTAGTATGAATTATTTATATAGTCCTTATGTGGTTTATTTTTTTTTCTAATAGTCTAAGTTACCTAGGAGATAGACTTATAGGGTAGGCGTAATTTTATCTTATAAAATAACCTTATTTGAGTTTAAAATCCACTTTAATCACCCACTTTTGAAAGTGGTGGTAATTAGAGTTGGTTGGGTAGATTAGGTGGTTAAGGAAAGGTATTTTTTTTGCCCTTCTATTTATTTTTTCTCCTTGAGTGGAGAAGGGGATTTTTTCTCTTAGATTGTTCTTTTTCCTTGAGGATTTTCATTTGGTAGAAGCAAATTCTAGGTGGAGGAAGGAAGAGAAGTATAGAGAAAGGAAATATGGAAGAGAGGACTTGTTGAGTCTTCATCAACTTGGATGGAAAATCTCATGGTAGGTTCTAACCCTCTTGTTGATCTTTGTTTTGATGTGTAAAGGAATGCTTGGAATATGTCTCTATAAATGCTGAATTTCTTTGTGGGATTTTGTTGTAAGTTGTGCATGAGTTTATTTTTAGGTATAGGCACCCACATTTTCTAAGGTTGAACATAAATAACCATTCATGTGTATAAGGTGAAGGAAAAAGAGGATGTGAATGAATTTATTGTAATTTTCAAAAGTTATTAATGTGAATGTTATGTGGTGTTTATTTTTTGAGGTATCTAGGTGTTGAGTGTTGTGTGTACCTTAGAAGAGCTATGAGACCCCTAGCTTAGGGTTGGGTTAAATTTCAACCCTATTGTTTGTGTAACATGCCCATTGTTATACCTAGTAATTTTACTAAGGTTTACCCACATGTAAATTGTCTATGCATCTAATGTAATGAGAAATAAAAAAAATCTTTTCTTTTCAATAATAAATGCATCATTTGAAATATAAATTTATCCAAACTTTTCTATTGCATAATCAAAGAATCATTCCAATAATATAAGTATGATTTAACTTTACATAAATATATTCAAGATAATGTTTCACATTACAATTTCCATATAGATGGACACATGAATACATACATTGATTCAACAAGCCTACAAGAACTAGAAATACAAATGGTCCAAAATGTTCATCTCCAAAATCTTGGCCACCAACTGCATGAGGAGAAGCATCAATCAAGCACTTTTCTGCCAACCATGGACTTATGCAGTCTCCCACACATCTACTTAACTTGGTAAGATGGCCCTCCCTTCGACGAAGAGATTGGCTTGGTAGCCTCATCTTTCAAATAGAATTTCTTAAGCATAGTGATGTCATACATATCTAGAGCTACCATAATGTCTACTACCTCATATATGATTACCTCAGTCTAGAATGTAAATTGGATCACACAGTGAACTGAGAGTGTAGATAGTGGCTACCTACACTACTTTGGCCAAAGATTCATCACCCAGTAACTGCGAGTGAGGTCATCTATTCACCACATTTAATTGCTCGATTTTTATCGACCATTAGTATTCTATTATAAGGTTATCCCCTTTCTCGGGGATTATTCTAAACCCAAGAATAACCTTCCCATTTACTTATATCTAATTGACATTGCTATAAGAATCACTATACAACTCTAGCTTATGCTACACACCTAGAGTGTAGTCATAGTATGTATAGTATAAATAGTATACAATTGTATAAAAATCCAATATACTATAATTATCTATATATGTATAAACCCAAAAGAAAGGTTTCCCAATACAAGAAACAATCAAAGAAATTTCAAAAGACTTGCAGGCATCAAAAAACATGTAAAAGACAATCTTTCCAACATGGTAACATAATAAACAATCTTTCCAACATAATAACAAAGGAGTAGAAATTAGCATGCTTGTTTAAAGCTCCAACTGAATAATCTTCCCTCCTAGCTTAATGGCTCAATATTGCTTGCAAATTCCACTACGAACAACCTAAATTCCTCTACTAGCTTCTCTCTAAATCTCTCAACAAAACCAATGTAAAACAACAAGCAAATCTCTACTAACAAACTCTCAACTCACTTAGCACAAAAATTGCAGCAAAATAACACAAGAAAAACAAAATGATAAGTGTAGCAATTGGTAGAATGAACACCTCGATTTATACTAAATTGTGAGCAACCAAAGACTACAAACAAGTTAATATTTCTGCCACCTTTCTAACCTCATGCAATGACTCATCAAGCTAACTCACAGTCTTGCAACACATAACAATCCTCACCATTTAAATGACTGAGTTGACTTGTTATAAGGGACAACAAGCTCAAAACAAGTTTCCTAATTTGAATTCCTTCACACAATTCTACCAAGTTTACTCTTGACTGAGTCTTAAGGCTATTTCCAAACTCATACACATTTTGAAAATTTATTTTGCATCCCAATCACTTCCAAAATGGTGCCACATTCATAAGTTGGTGCCCCTTGTTTATAGCGCAGGTAGACTTATTCTTTTATGCTTTAAATTGTATTAGCTTCTCTTTGAAACATATGCACAACAATTTGCAAACTCATACGTTCCTTTAAACTTGTTTAACTCTGTCTTAACACTACTTTATGTGTTGGTCATAATGCTTTAAAGGTTGCGCCATATTATCATATGTGTCTTTATTCTCTTAAGCGCTTCACAAATATTAGCAATAACAATAGTGTTATATATATTGTACTTTTATGATTATCACTAATGAATTTTAATCATATATTATATATATGTATATATATTTATATATCCTCCTTTGATATATATATATATAGATATAGATATATATATATAGATATAGATATATATATATATATATATATTAATATATACATATCTATACATATATATCTATTAATATATACATATCTATACATATATATCTATTAATCTATACATATTTCACAAGGTTTAACAAATACATTAATTATTGATTATCAAACATAAATAAATATGTAAAGAATAACATTATGTGTATATATATAAAATTATATATAAATATATAAAATTATATATAAATATATATATATATATATAAAAAAAAAAATATATATATATATATATACATATAAATATATATATATATATATATATACATATATATATATATATATATATATATATTTATATGTCACTATACTACTTTCCACATATATATACATATACATAATATTATTTAAATATCTTTATAAAACACTTATACTCATAACCTTCGATTGACATGTATACATAGAATGTATATATACGTATATATATGTCACCTTAGTCCAATCAGTATCCCCATGCATATGGGCAATCCATCCGTGAGCATGTGTAGGTACGTATACCTACGTATACTCATGTACGTATTCACTCACATGTATGAGTTTACCATAGACACGTACATATATACAGTTAATTCATATATCTCATTTATATAATAGTAAACACACAAGGAAGGATTTCAACTCAACTTCAAGCCTTCATCACATTCCCCATTCCAAATGTTCATAAAATAAGATTGCAAACCAATATAAACATTCACAATCAATTCACGTCGATATAGCTAATATTGAGAAGACGGCGGATTATGGGGAGGAGCTTCGTGTGCTGCAGGAAAGGATGGGAAAGATGGACAAGAAATTCAGTGGTTTGACTCGTTTCATTGTCAAGTTAGTCCATTGTGTTACCAACACCCCCTCTATTGTGATGAAGGATGAAATGGACAAGAAGAATGTTGAAGAAGGCCTTGAATGCGTTGGGGATGATGTTGTTAATCTCCTTTCTCAAAACTAGGAAAACGCCAGTTAATCTGCTATTGCTACGTACTATGTCTACGGTTGTTGGTCCGCTATGTATGTTTTTTGGCTTAGTTAATATTTTTTGGACTTGATATTTTTTGGCCCTTGTGGCTCTCCATGTAAAGGGAACAACACCCTGTAAATGTTGCTTACCATATCAAAAACATTCACAATCAACCCTGAAGATCACTTACCCATTACCCGAACTAACTTGACTTAGCTAAGACCAACTAGGGTGTGAGTGTGTGAATGCTCAGTAAGGTCGAATTAAAGGTTACCAAACCAAGTTCTTCTCTAGAGTGATACTTCCCCTCTCTTTCATAGGTTTGAACTTGTTCTTGCATTTAGCTTAGTTCACCATAACAGTAGTTAGCTGAATCAATGTATTCGTATACATCACATACATATCATATTCATAATATATATTTCATATACTAAATCATAAAGCATTTAATTGAATCAAACATTCATTCATCATATTTCCATCAGAATTCATAAAAACACATTCACATATATTAAAGCAATTTACCAAACTAGGTAATAGTAAATAGGTAATAACACACGAGGTGTAACATATTCCCCCCCTTGTGAATCATTGTTCCCGATGAATTTTAAGTATCAAATATAATCATAGTATAAAGAAAAAGATCACAAAACATCATTGTTTTCAAAAAAATTCAAAATCTAGCAAGACTTGTGGAAACTTTTGCTTCATTTCAACATAGTCTTCCCATGTGGCAGAATCTTTTGCATACTAATCCCACTGGACCTTGCATTGTAGAACCTCTCTATAACGCAAGCAGAGCTTACAAGTTCTGAGCACCTTGAGAGGCTCAATCGTTACCACCCCTAGGTCTTGCACCTGTAAAGCATTCCAATCAATAACATGGTTATCGCCTAGTATACACTTCTTAAGATACGAGACATGAAAGATACTATGCATCTTGGAGAGAGCTGGTGGTAAGGAAAATTTATACATGATAGGGTTGATTTCCTCAAGAACCTCAAAAGCTACAACGTAGTGTGGAACTAGTTTGGATGACTTTCCAAACTTGATAGAACTCTTGTGATGTTTAACTCTCAACAATACCCTGTCCCCTATTACGAAATTCCTAGGTACTCGTTTAGAATCAACGTAACTTTTCTACCTATCGTTAGCTTTTGCTAACCTTTGCTTGATAATTCCAACTTGCTCCTCAATTTCTGACATCTTTAGCCCAAGGCTTATCCTATCTTCCAGTTTATCCCAGCTAATAGGAGTTAAACACTTCTTGCCATATAATGCTTCAAACGAAGCCATCTTGATCGCAAAATGATAGGAATTATTATATGTGAACTCTACCAAAGGTAGGTAAACCTACCACTTGTATTGTTAATACATACAATACATAATTAGTAGGTCTTCTAATACTTGGTTTACCCTATCAATTTTCCCATTTGTTTCCAGATGATAAGAAGAAATTATGTTCAGTTGTGTCCCTAGTGAAGTAAACAAGGTTTTCCAAAACCTAGATGTCACTCTAGCATCACTATTAGAAATGATCTTTTCAAGAATCCCATGCAATCTAAATATCTCTTGAATAAACTTTTGTGCTATTATAGGGGCTCCATCAGTCAGGTTCCTTAGTATCAAGTGAGCTACCTTTTTGAGCTTATCAATCACTACCAGAATGGCATTGTGCTTGTTCCTTGACATAGGGAGACTTTGCACAAAATCCATGCTAATAACTTGCCACTTACTTTCTAAAATCATGTGGATATAAAAGACCTACAGGATGATGATGCTCTTCCTTCACCCTTCAGAACTCTAAACAACTTGCTACAAATCTCATTGCATCCCCTTTCATACCCTTCCAAAAATATAATGGCTTTACATTGGCTAACATCTTAGTTACACTAGGATGTCCTGAATATGGTGCATTGTGAAATTATTTCCATACCATGCTCCTTAATTCCCAAATGTTAGGTACATAAATCCTTCCCTTAAATCTCAATAATCCATTAGGTTCAAATTGATAACCCGTGTACCTTCGATCTTCCGGATTGTCCATGAGTGCTTGCTTAACTTGCTCTTAGAACTCGTCACCTGTAGATTTTTGCAACACTTGATCCTTGAAGTCAAATTGGATTGATATCATAGAGATATGCCTCCTATGACTTAAGGCATCGAAAACCAATTCTCTTTTCCCTTGATATAACTAATGTTGAAATCATAGTTAGATATCAACTCCAACCATATCCTTTGTCGTGCATTCAGATTGGGTTGAGTAAGCAAATACTTTAGACCATGATGATCAGTCTTTAGTTCGAATAGTTTTCCCAAAAAATAATGTCTCCACATTTGTAATGCATGGAAAACTACTACTAACTCTAAATAATGTGAAGCATAATTTTTTTCATAGGGCTTTAGCTTCCTTGATTCATAAGCTATGACTTGCCCCTCCTGCATTAATACTCCACCCAATCTTTCTCTAGATGCATCCATAATAACTACAAAATTATCATTTGGATTTGGTAGTTTTAGTATTTGTGTTGTGGTCAACCTTTCCTTAATTTGGTCAAATGTTGCTTGACACTTCTTAGGCCACTCAAACTTATTTCCCTTCCTTTGCAATGACGTGATGGGAAAATCTATTCTTGAAAAGTTTGTGACAAACTTATGGTAATATCCATCCAAACCCATAAAACTTCTAACTTTTGGCACATTCTTGGGCACCAACCACTCTAACACCACTTTCATCTTCGTTGGATCTACCACAATCCCATTAGCTAGAATTACGTGACCTAAATACTATACTTTCTTTTGGAAGAAGGTACAGTTCAAGAGTTTTCCATATAACTTATGCCTTCTCAATCATTGGAGAACAATCTCTAGATGCTTGAGATGTTCTTCATTCTTGGAGTAAATTAAGAATTCATCCAAGAAGACCAACACAAACTTATCCAAACAATCTCTAAATATATTGTTCATAAGGTTCGTGAATGTTGTTGGTGCATTCATCATCCCAAATGGTAGGACTATGAACTTGTAATGTTTATATCTAGTCCTGAAAGTAGTTTTGAAAATATCTTCATCCTTGATTCCTAATTGGTGATAACCAGAACATAGATCAATCTTTGAAAATATTGTCGCTCCTCGCATTTGATCAAAGAGATCATCGATACATGGTAATGGATACTTGTTCTTTATCGTTGCTTTATTAAGCAATTGATAATCAATACATGAGTGTTGTGTACCATCCTTCTTCTTTATAAAGATCATTGGTGCTCCCCAGGGTGAAACATTAGGTCTTGTTAATCCTTTAGACAGCAACTCTTCTAGTTGTGCCTTTAACTCCATTAATTCAGTTGTGGTCATCTTATAAGGTACTTTTGATATAGGTTCCGACCCTTGTACTATGTCAACAGAGAAATCAAATATCCTCTTAAGTGGTAATCCAAGTATTTCTTCTGGAAATACATCCACAAACTTTCATAAAATAGGTTATTTCTCCATATATATTTTTTCCAGATTCCAATGCTTCACCTTCTTCGACATCTTGGGAGTCTTGAGGTCCATAATATACTATATCATCTTGAGAAATGAATTCCTTACATTCCTCAATTTTCTCCATTTTTATTGCAAAGATTTGATATCCTTTCTTCTTGTCCCTATGCATTTGAACATTGGATATATGTCATAACTTAGCCTCTCTAGGTGTTCCTTGTAATGACACCCATTTACCTAGATCATCTAAGAATTCAACTGTTTTAGCATGAAAATCTACATTGGCCCTATGTTTCCATAACCAATTCATCCCTAAGATGATTATTACCAAAATTTCACCTACATCTCATTTTGGTAGAGTTGGAACAACTAACTATTTCTAAGGTGAAAGGTACTTCAATAAAATTCTGCTAAGTTATTATCATTTGCATATGAAGTTTTCAAATGAAGTTCAGTTCTTATTATGCAATATTTTACAACAGAAAGTGATTAAAAAAATTGCATGATAATTTTTTATTTCATTCATTAGAAATGCAAATGTATACAATATTGTTGTCTTGTTCATTGAAGATCAAAAAAGTGCTCAAAAGTCCCACACAAGTTGTGGGAGTAACTGTATCTGAAAAGATATAAAATAGCAATATAAATGCAAGAAAATATATGCATAAAATTAGAGATGGGATCCGTCATTTCTTGGTGAATGAAGAATCTCGTTGTTGAAGATTGTGCCAACATTGTTGAGTTGTCCATGTGTAGCTCCAGGAGAAAACCTGCAAGGCTGAAAGAATATTGATGTTAGAGCTCAGGGTTCCATTCATTATTCTTTGCATATCTAATCAAGGAAATACTTGCTGCCTTATAATTGATCAAGGAAAAGTAGAATGAATTGTTGTATGCAGGAAATCTAGATCATCTAATGGAAGTCAAATCATGAAGGAACATTGAACTTTATTGTTTTATCTAACTTGTTTGTTCACTGTGCAGGTATAGGTATATCTATCACTGCATCATTCATTTAATTTGTAGTCTTTACAGAACAAAATAAAAGAGCATCATTTTTTCACCAAGGAAACCATGTTTGCATTCATGTTCTTATGTTTTCACGGGTTTTACATTTTATTGATTGTATCATCATCATTTTTTATGTTTATAGCAAAAGGATCCATACATTGATGCTATAATTCATTCATAAATTTCCAGAGCAGCAACAGTGGAGGTAAGTTTGAAATAAATACCAATGGGATATTGAAGGTCTTGGCTAAAACAACATGAGCAATAAAGATGCATTTACTTAGCAAGAAACAAAGTTCAACATGAGCAATAAAGATGCATTTACTTAGCAAGAAACAAAGTGCAGAAATGGTGGGAAAGTTCCTTTTTGAAGATACAGTCATCAAGATGATTATGCATAATGAGGGCCCATTCTACATTATGCAGACTTGTAGGTCACAAGGAAAGAGATATAGGCAATATGCAAGCTTGTACTTCATATATCATAAATAATGATACTGCTCAGATAACAAATAAGGGTGTATCTATTCTAGAGACAAAGTGATTATGGGAAAGGGACAAAGGATCATTGAAGTATGATAGCTACAATCATCATCAACTACAAGGAAAAAATCCCATTCTTGACACCATTTGAGGACAATCATTTCACATTACAAGACAGTGCAATGTTTTGACACAAACATTTTAAATTGTTTGAAATAAACAAAGAAGATAGCCTGACTACACAGTCAAAAAGGATTCATAAGGGTAGATTTACTTGAGTGGCAGTCATGATGAGGAAAAAGAATGTAAAGGACATCTACAAAGGGAAGCTTGACCAAGTTATAGATGACATCTGCAATCAATAAGGCATAGTCATATTAAAAGGTAATTTTCAAGATGTCATGGAACACAATTTCTATCAAATAGATTTTGTAATAACCAACAACAAAAGCAAGCATATAAGCAGCTAGTCAAGGTATGAAGGACCAACAGATAATTGAGTTTTTCATCAACAAAATAAGGAGCAAACAACAACATGCAGTGGTGTGCTATGAGTTTCACATTAATGAAAATTCCAAATGGTCTTGGTTTTGGAGGACAAGTGAATCACTTTGGACTTTTTCAAGGCCAATCATTCAAGTGCATCGCATATAATAGCCCATGCTTGTAAAAAAATGAAAATATCTACCCAAAGCACCTGAGAATGTTTGGAGAAATAGAAAAGGTTGTGTTGTCTCGTAACATGCCAACTACAAAGTGAAGGGATTTTGGATTTGTAAATTTTGCAAGTCATGAGCAAGCTCTTGCATGTATTGAAGGTTTAAATAACACTATGATTATTGAAGGGGAAACAAAGTTGAAGGTGAAAGTTAGATTTTCCAATCCACTTACAAAGTTTTCAGTCAAGAGTAAGGACAAAATGAAAGGAAGAAACTCGTGGCCATGACAAAGGGGTTTTTACACTATTTTTTCAGAAGATATAATAAGGTTACAACCTATCATAAAGATGGAAGCATAGACAAGGCATGAATATTGCTTGACAGAATACCTCAAAGAGTTGTTATCTCATGGGATGCAATGACACCAAGATATGTCAAACTAGATTTGTTAAAGAGGCCTTAGAAATTTTTATGCAAAGTCACATCCATGAAAGAGACTAAACCATGACCAGAGCATAATAATTCTTTATTTCACAAGAGAACATAAATTCCTCAACATTTTCTTTTAAATGAACGACATACCTGTAGCAGAGGTCAAATCAACCTAAAGTACAAAATAAGCATCTTCAAACTCTTGAGATTTTCTCAAACCCTAGCTCCATTGGCAGCTTAAACAATAGGAAAGGCATCAACAGGAAGTAAAGACACAAAAGAATATATCTGAAATTTAATCCAGGTCATGGCCAAGAAGCCTTGAAATGCACTTTTTGCAAACAAGAGAATACTTACTAGTAAATTCCAAAGGAAAATCATCAGAAACAACATAAAGTTCGAGCTCCAATCCAAACCCTACTTGCAACAAGGTGGCGCAACAGGTTTCTCAAAGAAATGCAAAGTGAAGAATGATGAAAATTCTAGGGTTTGAATGTTTTTACTCAATGCCCTGATTCGAATGTGGGTGTTTCTTAACTATGTTTTAAAATAAAATCATTTCATTTCAATGATTCCCATGGTCTTGACTTCAAATTCAATCTGCCTAATCATTTTAGAGGAGCCCGTGAATTTGAAGTGGATTTAGGAGTTAAGTTCCAATATTATCATTTAATTTTGAAGTGAAGGAGCACTTCACTTATATTTTTTGCATGATTTTTTACAAAAATCAACAATGTAGTTAAATATTAAAGGTGAAATTACCTTAATATTTACCATTGTTGGAAATAGGATGCCATTTAATTGCAATCCTAAACATTATTTATTTCATGTATCTCCTAAGTCCTTGGAAAGTGTTCTCAAACACTAGGATTAGAGAGAGATTAATATTTGATGAAATAATCATGTTAATTGACATTTGTAATTAATTCTAAATGTTAGGAGCATGTGAGGGAATCCAAGATGAGTCCCTAAATAATAGGAGCACATGGGGCGCCCACATGGTAGGTGACACTCACCTTGAGTTCGGTTAACTATTTGGAGTAAGAGATAATACTTATGAATGCATGTAAAGATCCTATGAGTTAGGGTTTGATGTTAACATGCATGAAGTTCAGTTCAATTCAGTTCAGATCAGTTCAATTCAGTTCAGTTCAGTTCAGTTCAGAATCAATTCAGTTCATTTTAGTTTAGTTATGGTTCAGCTATATTTAGTTAGTTTTAGTTGAATACTAGTTGACTTCAGTTAACTTGGAATGCATGACTCATGACTTGAGTTGCATGACAGATAACAGGGACTACCTTCAGTTAACAAGGGATGGCCATTCTTGCATGAATGGTGGAGAGAAATGTTTCAGTTAACAAAAAATGACTTGGACCCAACTTGGGCGCCCAAGTTGGCTTCTTGGAATTAACTCCTTTACATGGTAAGATATTTCAGAAGGCTAAGTTAAGTGGGCCCACTCTTGGGTGCCCACTTTGAGGATGAAGCCTTGAAGATATTTACAGAATAAAGGTTGAGTTTGTACTTTAGTTTGGGACGCCCAAATGGATGAAGATGAATCTTTGACATTGTTCTTCACGGCATAACTTTACTTGGAAGAGATAGGCGTACCTTTTAGGGATAGGGCTTGAGCATTGTAATTGTAACTCTTGTGGAGTTTACAAAGTTGATTAATGCCTATTTATCTCAAGCAAGTTGAAGAGAGTTAGTATCAGTTTTATTGTAGGTTGTGAAGAAGATTCAATGAAGGCAAAAAAAGCATTCTCAAGCAAGAATTGGAGTTATTGTAATCTACTTTAGAGATTAAATAATACATTGATTCTTGGTGGAGTTTTTTCCCTAAAGGGTTTCTCAAGGGTAGATGCTTACGTAATCTTTCTAATATCCTGTCTAATTCTTCTACAACTTCTATCTTCATTCTACAAATGATAAAATGAATTATTCAGATAATCACCCAAAAATAATCTGTAACAAAGGAAAGCATATTTAGATCAACAATCTTAAAGTTTTACAAAGTATTAAGCTAAGAAAATGCCTCAATTTTCAACAACCATGTAATGTGGAAAAAAGAGAATTATCACATGACAAATATTAAAATAATCACATTGATTATCTTTAATATTTAATTAAATAGTTACACCTTTTCCAAAATCATGCAAGAAACACAAGTGAAACAACATTGAAGTTAGCAGGAGTCATGAGGAGTATTATGCTTTCTTTGACTTCGAGTCATTTTTCAGTTTTGGAGATCACATCGATTGAGGCCATTATTCATGGAGATTTTTGAGACTTATCTTCAATTTTACATAAGTTTTGGAGGTCTTTTGATCATGCATATTGAGGGGAGGAGCTTGCAACATTTTGAGTTTAGTTTGCTTTAGTTGTGGGCCCTCTTTTCAAGGTTTTTCTTCCTTGCTCGTGAGAAGATATTTTAGTGATATTTTACACTTTCAGTTAGCTTTCAGTTCCACCTCTTAGTGCCTTGAAGTTACCCTATCTTCTATATATTGGAAAGGACTTAGTCTTTTTCCTCAGTTCTTGTTTTTTTCCTTTGCATTATGCAAAGACTATCTTGTAACTCACATTTATAGTTTAATATATTCAAAAACTTTTACAGGTGATCATATATTGTCAATTGCAGATTTTCCTTTCACCTTTCGATATTATCAAGTTTTGCCTTCAATTTCAAGCATCATCATTGTGTTTGATTTGATAAGGAATTTATTGTGTTTCAATTTTGAAACCTCTAATTTTTTCTCTCTCATAAATGTATGTGTGCAGTTAAGTTTAAATTCACAAGTTATACATTGTGCATGTGACCCATTTTATCATTTTAGTTGTGAAAACATAGTTTTCCTTCGAAAAGGATAATTTTGTCAAAGCCTCTGTATGAAATATTTATGTGATTGAGCTATTCAGATTTAGTTGTACAAATAGAACATTGAAAATTCATTGTGAATCAGATTGCAAGTTCATTAGCAGTTAGGTGCATCACCATAATTTAAGTGTAGTTTTGCATTCCATTTATCCTTTTATCCCTTTTCCTATATAAGTCATTTAGTTTTCATTGCAAAATCAAAAGGGGAACTAGCTCATAATCTAGAGATTCACTTTCATTATGAGCAACCCATAGGCTCAAAATTATTTCCACGTTACATGAGATTGTTGAGATTTGCATCTTTTCATTCGGGTGCAATCCCTTGTGATAACAATGACATCATAAGAACCTAAGGGAGCTACGTATAGATTTACTTCCATTGAGAAGCTTGGAAGTTCAACTCTTGCTTCGAATAGACATTGACTTATGTCAGCTCTTGTATGGTTTGCATATTCTATAACCCAATACTTTTTCATGTAACCAACTTTTCTAGACATTTGACTTGCTACTCTAGGAGAAATGAATTTTTTTGTTGCACCAGTATCTATTAAAATTGAAATGGGAATTCCAGACAAAGTACCTGAAACTTCTATTGGAGTAATTTGGTACTCTGCTTGTTGATTATCCACAACAACATGAAACCTTTGTTGAAACGCAACTTTGAGCTGGAAAAGAGTTACCATGTGGTTGTGTCCTAGATGGTTTACTTGGACAATTACTCGCATAGTATTCCCCACCACATGTAAAAAATACCTTCACTAGTCCCCTCCTTTTTGCAGGTCTTCTAGAATTACTTTCATTTTCACCAACATTACTTTTGTTGTTGTTGAAATTATTGTTGTTTCCTCTTCGATCTCTCCTTGGTTCACTCCAATTATTTTGGGGTACCTTATCCCCTTGATTTTGAAAACTTTTCCCTTCCCTAGGCTTCCTTGGAGCTTGATTTTTCTGTGTCCAAACGAGCTTCTTTCTCTTTCTCTCCTAGTAGTTTGAGATAGACTTAAGCCTTTGTTCTTACTCAATTTCCTTCTCGTACACCAAGTCCATGGTAGTTGGACTTGACACATCTACCTCACCACCTATTTGCACATTTAGACCCATGATAAACTTCCTTATATGAAATTGATCATCCTTCTGGTACATAGGTATGTACTTTAGGAGTTGAGTGAACTTCTCCCAATACTCATTCACTAAGGAGTCACCTTGCCTTAGGTTTTAGAAGTCAATGAGCTTTTGGTCATAGAAGAGTTGGTTCAACCATCACTTTCAAAAAATCACCACAAAAAAGCTCCATGTGAAACTTAAAGAACTAAGCCCAAGCTCCATTTTCTTACTCATCCACCAGTTGGATGCTTCACCAGCCAATTGAAATGCTCCCCATATGAATTTAGTGACCTCAGAGTAATTTCTGATTTCAAAATACTTTTCCATCTCCATAATCCATGCTTCCACTACATCTATAGTAGTACTACCTTCAAATTTTGGTGGTGTGATCTTCCTCATGTCACGTGAAAACTCACTTTCCAAACACTTCCTTTTGGTTCCCTTAGAATATGATTGTGACCTATCACTCTCTTGATCACTAGATTCAGTGTGATCACAAGAATTCTCCCCTTCTTCCTCGTTGTTAGGAAATTCCTCATTATTTGGGACTTTGTGCTCCTCTCTTTCCATTCCCCTAAATTCTTGTCTGAGGTTTCCTATTCTTGTTCTAGTTTCATCCATGATAGCTAAAATGTGGTCCAACTTAGCTTCGGTGTTCTCAGTGCCTTGACCTACTTATTGACTTTCTCCAAAGTTAGTTCTTGTCCTCACCATTTTTCCAAGAATAGTTATACCTGAAGGTTTCATTTTAATTAGATATATGAAAGTTTTCTCAATGCTAACAATATTCCAAAAGATATATCATTCACATAAGAAATTCTATTTAAAGAACTCATTCGTAATTTTTTCCAAAACAAGATTTCTACTATAATCAAAAAGGATTTTCAATTTCCTTGAGTTTACATACAATGACTATTTAGATATTCTAAGGGAGAATATCCATCTGATTCACTTTCTAATATATAACTTCATGGGGTATAACCCTCATATTTTTGTTCATATACATCATCGAAAGGATAATAACCCTCTAATTTATCCTTAGACACATAGTTTCGAGGTACATAACACTCTGATTCACCACATGTGTCTATTACAATAACTTCCACTAAGGTAAGAACTTGAGGATCCCTAAAAATCATGACTGGACTAACACTACATTCAGAAGGCATATCCTTGGAAAGTGACAAAGACTCTGACTTGGCTGGAGAGACAAAAGGTAATAATTTGAAGTTGGCAACCTCTTTCATCCTTCTCTTCTCTTGAATGATTCGCGAAAGTGCATGATTGTAAGTTTCAGTATCACTCATCCAAATGGCATTGTCATAATTAGTTCCATCAATGGTTCAAACAAGGGGTTCTCTTTCCTTCTTGGCTTGTAGGTAGCGCTTATTTTTTATTACTGATTTTCTTGCAGTCATCTTGAGATGCACCATCTTGGAACAAGAATTTCCAAACATTAGACTCATATAATGTTGGATTGGAAAAATAGTGAGCACATGGGTTCTAGAGTTAAACCTGGTAGCTCTGATACCACATGTAACATGCCCATTGTTCTACCTAGTAATTTGATGAATTTTTACCCACATGTAAATTGTCTATGCTTCTAATGTAATGAGCAATAAAAAAATTCTTTTCTTTTCAATAATAAATGCATCATTTGAAATATAACTTTATCCAAAATTTTCCATTGCATAATCAAAGAAGCATTCCAATAATATAAGTATGATTTTGAAGGAGCCCAGTGATCTCTGCAAGCTAAAAATACCTGTTACAGGGAGAAGCAAAGAGAAGAAACATAGAAAAAATGCTCAAAGATGTGGAGCTCTATATTTCCAATGTGTAAAAGAATTGATTTACAAAAGAAAAGTATTCAACCATATATAGGTCAAAAAAAACCTAAAAAGGAAAACCCTAGGCTTGCACATTAATAATTAATAAAATAATTAATTATTATGCACCTAAAGTTAGCTTAAGTGTAAAAGAGATAAAAGGGAACATTAATTAATTAAACAAATATTGTTTAATTAATCAAGTAAATAACCAATTACTCTAACACCCCCCCTTAAGCTAGACTTAGGGAGAAGCTAAAACCTAGAAGAAGCTATTGAAAGCAAAAAACAATGGGTCCCAGCGACAAGGCCAGATCAGGTACCCAAGTACAAGGAAATCTCTATGAAACAAAGAAAAAGGAGAAAACCCAGTGGGAAAAAACTCCTCTCCAAAAAGAGATAGAAGAACATACTGAAAGAAACATGAAGGAAGGAAGGCCTCATAAAGACCCCCCAAGGACAACTTCCTTCACCCCAAGCATAGAGCACAACTGAAGATAGCACGGCGATTCAATAGGCTTTGTGAAGATTTCTGCAACCTGCTCGACAGTGGGAAGATACTCCAAGATGAGAGAACCATCCTGAATCAACTATCAGATGAAATGCATATGAAGCTCAATGTGCTTTGTCCGTTGATGCTCCACCGGGTTGTGAGAAATGTGTATAGCACTCTGATTGTCACACCAAAGAATAGTGGGACTATCAGGAGAAAAACCAAAATCAGTCATCAACTGTCAAAGCCATAAAATCTTCTGACTAGCGAGCACAGCAGCGCGGTACTCAACCTCTGTAGATGATAATACATGAGCAGTCTGCTTCTTGTAAGACCATGTGATAGGACCAGAGCCAAGACAGAAAACAAAGCTAGAAGTAGACTTCTGATCATTGACATCACTAGCCCAATCTGAGTCAGTGTAGCCAACAATGTGAGGATCCCCTGATGTGTAGTGAATGCCATAAGAAATGGTGCCCTGAATGTACCTCAAAATACGTTTGGAAGCTTGCCAATGACTCACATGAGGATCATGGGAGAATTGAGAGACAAGGCCAACTGCAAAGGAAAGATCAGGACGAGTGTGTGTCAGGTACAACAAACTGCCAACCAACTGCCTGTAAAGTGTAGAATCTATTGAAGGAGTGGGGTAAGTAGTAGTCAAAACAACCCCTGACTGAAAAGGTGTGGGGGTAGGCTTGCAATCAAGCATTCCAAAGCCCTGAAGCATATCAAGAGCATACTTCTGCTAGTGAATGGAGATCCCATCAGAAGACTGAATCACCTAAAGACCAAGAAAATAGTGCAGAAGAGCGAGATCTATCATCTCAAACTGCTCCATCAAAGCTCGTTGAGCATGTTGAATCATAGAGGATGAGCTACCTGTGATGAGGAGATCATCAACATATAGCACAAGAATCAGGATCTCACCCTCAAGATTCTGAATATAGACTATCGGATCAGAATGACAATGTGTGAAACCAGTGGAGAGCAAAAAAGAGTCCATCTTCTCATACCAAGCTCGAGGGGTCTGTTTGAGACCATTTAATGAATGTCGAAGTCTGCAAACCAAAGAAGCATCCTGCACAAATCCCTGAGGCTGCTCCATATAGATCTCCTCCTGTAGGTCACCATGCAAGAACTCACTCTTCACATCCATCTAATAAATGGACCAGACCCTAGAAGTTGCAAGTGATAGTACAAAGCGAATAGAATTCATCTTGGTGACAGGGGAAAATGTCTTAGAGTAATCAATACCCTCAACCTACGAGAAACCCTTCACAACAAGACGTGCTTTATACTTATCAATAGAACCATCAGCAACGTACTTGGTGCGATACAACCATCTGCACCAAACCATCTTTCTACCCTTAGGAAGAGGATAGAGATCCCAAGTACTATTCCTCATCAAAGAAGAATACTCCTCCTCCATAGCACTATCCCACTCAGGGTGACCTGTCACCTCTGAAAACTTTTGAGGATCCTCTGAAAGAGCATGACTCAAAAGACTAGAACCCGCAGTATGAGAACGGGTGTGATGAGTGTCTAAAGGATCACCTACCATAGATCCTGCTACCTCATCAGTAAAGCGAGCTCATTTGGGCATTTGAGGTGGAGCAAGTGGAGGTGGAGATGGGGGATCATCAGCATCCTCATCAGAATCATCCTCAGCATAATCTTGAAGAGCTGTAGTGGGAGGAGTAGGAAGTGAAGTAGACATTGGAGACAGGGTATCTACTATGGGAAGGCGCTCATCAAACTGGACATCCCATCAAAACAGGACCTCTCTGGAATCAGGATCAAACAACCTATATGCCTTAACATCCTCATAGTAGCTGACAAAAATGAGGGGTCAACTCTTCCACTCCATGGCTCTCCTCTGAGCATCAGGAATAAATTCCCATGCCTCACTACCAAATACTCGAAATGATGAAACATTAGGCTTGTCATGAGACCAAGCCTCCTAAGGAGTCATATGTCGAATCGCCTTGTGAGGCATCTGATTCTAAATATAATTGGCACAATTAACTACCTCAGCCCAAAAAGATGGATCCATGGACCTGGACTGAATCATACAATTCGTCATCTCCCGTAAAGTCATGTTCTTTCTCTCAACGATACCATTTTGCTGAGGGGTGTAGGGAACAATAAATTGATGCTGCAAACCATGCTCAGTGCAAAAATCTCTGAAATCCTAATTCACATACTCCCCCCCATTATTTGTATGTATCCACCGAATAGAAAGGCCAGACTGCTTCTCTGCAAATGTCTTGAAGATTCGAAAGGAATCAAAGACATCAGACTTGTACTTAAGAAAGTACACCCATGTGCGTCTAGAGAAGTCATCAATGAATGTGAGTACATACTTGGCCCTAGAAAAAGGAGTGGGAAATGACATGAGGTCACTATGAATCAACTCTAAGGGTACCAAAGCATGAGTGGACCTTCCCTTCAGAAAGGGATCCCTGTGATGCTTGCCAAGCACACAACCATGAAAAACACTGTATGTGCAGGAAATCCATGGAACACCAAGAACAAGTCCCTGTGTACTCATCTGTTGAAGATATCTATAATTGACATGGCCCAAATGCTCATGCCAAAGCTTACTCACTGAATCTGCATGTGCTATAAGAGATGAACCTATACCCTTAGAAGGCTCAAATCCATCAAATCTCTAAAGATGAGATGCAGTTATCAACATACCCAGTAGCCACAACCAAATCAGAGTCATGGAGGTCCCGAATAACCACATCATGTGGTGAGAACTCAATTGTCTTACCAGAGCCAGAATGGAAAATCTGATAAATGGACAAAAGGTTCGTCGAGATGTCAGGAACAACCAGAACATCCTGTAGAGTACCCCCATCCAAAGAGACAGAACTTGAACCCAAGACTGAAAGTTGTGTAGAGTCACCCACTACAATCTATGAAATACCACAAGAGGCAAGAGAAGTGACCAACCACTGAGTGTGATTCATATGGTGAGAAGCACTAGAATCAAAAATCCAAGTGGACCCATAGGTCGATGCTCGAGCAGTGAGAGCATTGTCTTTCCCTATGGAAGGAGAAGACGACTGAGGTGAGGAGATATGATGTTGTTGCATGGCTTCCTCTAAAGCCTCTAATCATTTCCAACACCTGGAAATTGGATGTCCTTCCTTGCCACAGAAGCTGCAAGTGTCTTCTGATTTCTTCTTAGTCTTGGAGGAAGACTCACCAAACTTCGAAGATTTCCCCTGTTTCGGATTAAGTGGTTTGGAATCAAACTTAGGAGGTGGTTTGGAGGAATGCTCACTGCCTGCAAAATATTTCTTAGGCTTCGGTTTCTGCTTCTATTTCTCCTTAGATGATTGAGCAACCAATGCTTTGTTCTTTGATCCTAAGAGCATATCTATCTAAGAAAGGTGTGACTGCTCACGAGACAAACGCTCACAAAACACATCAAAGGTAGGCATGGTAAAAGGAGCACCCAGGCCATCCATGGTGAAATAGAATGAAGAAGCAAATATCTAAAATGGACCACGAAGCTTTGAAAGGATCAAGTAAATGCACTCTATGTCTGACTTATTCTTGCCACAACCCTGTAAAATAGTGCGAATAGTTTTGAACTTGTTCAAAAAGTCCTCAATAGTGGGAAATGATTCAGGTAACAGTGAAGTTAGCTCTGCCTCAATCTGTAATGCTCGAAACTCATTAATGGTCCCAAAAAGTGTCTCAAACTTCAACCACATGGCTCGAGGAGTGAGCAAAGCATCAAGGTGAAATAGAAGACTGTCTAAAACGTGCAAGGATAGCAAACCCATAGCTTCATCCATCTTGTTCCTGTGTTGAAGAATCTCAAAAGGACACTACAACTGAGGTTGAACCTCATCTAGACAAGACCACAACCATCATGACCTGATAAGCCCGTCATGCGAGACTTCCAGGTGTGATAGTTGTGTGATGTGAGTAACTTAACTGAGGAGTCTGCCATGAAACCCTGCACCTGTACCTGCTTGTGTTTTTTATTATTATGTGATCTTTCAAAATAGACAGAAGATGATAAGGGTTTGATTGTTTTGAGAGTTTTGGTGTTTTGTTTTTCTGATATAAATGACAAAAAGTGAGAAAAAAACACCCCCCCACAAGAGATAAACCCAAACCCTAGTACAAACTGAGAAAGAGGAAGTAATGCATAAGCAAAAAAACTTCAAGAAAAATTCTTGTGTACCTAAAGAAAGTTCTGAGAAAAAATATCACATATCTGAATAGAGCATGCTGAGAGCTTTCCAACGCCTATTCATTTTTGAAAAACGGAGTCTATTTGCACCTTCTATGGCCCCGAAAGTGCAAAAAAAAGACCCCACTTTGACTAGAAAAAATAGTTAAAATAGAAAATATGGAAAAAATTACCAATAGCATGCCGTTTGGCATGGAATTAGCTTTCCAACGGTATCTTGTTTGAAAAAAACGGAGACCATATGCCGATTTTAGACCCAATTTCGTGAAGTCTCTTGAAAAAGCACAATTCTGCCTCCTTTAAGCCCTGGGGGCTAAAAAAAATAAGCCCCTGGTCCGCTGAGCGACCGGGGTTGGCAGCAGGTGGAGGGCCGAAGCCCTTGGTCATCAATGTGATCGGTGCGCTGGGAGCGCAGGCGGCGGGAGCTCGGTGGGCTGGGAGCTCGGAAGCCGGGAGCTGTGGGGAGGGCTGGTGAGGGGTTGAGAGTGATGGCAACGGTGGCCCAGAGAAAACCCAGTGGCAGGTAGAGAGTGGTGGCGACGGTGCTAGCGGGAGAAACCGAAACCCGTAGCGCGAAGAGCGGAGGCGACGGTGGTGGCCGCAGTTGGAGTGAGCCGAGGTGGGCGAGGAGGCCGGTAGTGTCTGTCGCAGGGCTTGGCGGAGCTTCGAAGAGCTCGCCGGACACTGATAGGCCAGGACTGGAAGCTTGCTAGAAGGTGGTGACGGCGGCGCGGGAGTCGAACGAGCCACAAACAGAGGTGGCGAGGAGACTCGGCAATGGCGGTCGACCAAGCAAGGGCCCGAAGAGCGTGAAAAACACCAAACGCTATGGACGGCGCCGATGGTCGGGAAGGCGGCAATGCCACCTACACCCTACTGGGCCCCCCCGCACCCTGCATACCGTGGTGCAAAATTTTAAAAATGCCTGCAGACTTGCAGGCCCTGCAATACCCTGCATACCGTGGGTGAAAAAAAAAAAAATTTTAAAAAAACTTTTCAAGAACCCCTTTTATTTTGCCTGGTTTTTTTCAAGAACCCTAGATCTGCTTCCAATGTAAAAATTCTCAAAAAAACAAGAACAGGTAGCTGCAGATCTGATGCTCTGATACCATGAAGGAGCCCAGTGATCTCTGCAAGCTAAAAATACCTGTTACAAGGAGAAGCAAAGAGAAGCAACATAGAAAAAATGCTCAAAGATGTGGAGCTCTATATTTCCAATGTGTAAAAGAATTGATTTACAAAAGAAAAGTATTCAACCATATATAGGTCAAAAAAAACCTAAAAAGGAAAACCCTAGGCTTGCACATTAATAATTAATAAAATAATTAATTATTATGCACCTAAAGTTAGCTTAAGTGTAAAAGAGATAAAAGGGAACATTAATTAATTAAACAAATATTATTTAATTAATCAAGTAAATAACCAATTACTCTAACAGATTTAACTTTACATAAATATATTCAAGATAACATTTCACATTACAATTTCCATATAGATGGACACATGATTACATACATTGCTTCAACAAGCTTACAAGAACTAGAAATAAAAATGGTCCAGAAAGTCCTCCCAAATCTAGGCTGCCAATTGCATGAGGAGAAGCATCACTTGAGTGCTTTTCCCTCAACCATGGACTTACTGTAGTCCCCTACACATCTACCAAACTTGGTAAGATGGCACTCCCTTCGACAAAGAGATTGGTTTGGTAACCTTGTCCTTCAAATAGCCTTTTTTGAGCATAGTGGTATGTCCTACATATCTAGAGCTACCATAATGTCTACTACCTCATATATGATTACCTCAGCCTAGAATATAAATTGGATCACACAGTGAACAAACAATGTAGACAGTGGCTACCTACACTACTTTGGCCAAAGATTCATCACCCAGTAACTTTGAGTGAGGTCATCTATTCACCACATTTAATTGCTCAATTTGTATTGACCATTAATATTCTATTATATAAGGTTACCCCCTTTCTCGTGGATTATCCTAACCCCAAGAATAACCTTCCTATTAACTTATATCTAATTGGAATTGCTATAAGAATCACTATACAACTCTATCTTATGCTAAGCACCTAGAGTGTAATCATACTACGTATAGTACAAATAGTATACAATTGTATAAAAACCCAATATAGTATAATTGTCTATATACGTATAAACCCAAAAGAAAGGTTTCCCAATACAAGAAACAATCAAAGAAATTTCAAAAGACTTGCAAGCATCAAAACACATAAAAGACAATCTTTCCAACATAATAACAAAGAAGTAGAAATCAACATGCATGTTTAAAGCTCCAACTGAATAATCTTCCCTCCTAGCTTAATGGTTCAAGATCACTTGCAACTTCCACTATGAACAACCCAAATTCCTCTACTAGCTTCTCTCTAAATTATCTCTCAACTAAACCAATGAACAACAAACAACTCTCTACTCAGAAACTCTCAACTCAGCACAAAAATTGCAACAAAATAACACAAAGAAAACATAATGATAAGTGTAGAAATTGGTAGAATGGACACCTCTATTTATACTAAATTGTGAGCAACCAAAGGCTAAAAACAAGTTAATATTTATGCCACCTTTCTAACCTCATTCAACGACTTACAAAACTAACTCACAGGTTTGCAACATATAACAAGACCCTCACCATTTAAATGGTTGAGTTGACTTGTTATAAGGGATAGCAAGCTCAAAACAAGTTTCCTAATTTGAATTCCTTCACATAATGCTACCAAGTTTACTCTTGACTGATTCTTAAGGCTATTTCCAAACTCATGCTCATTTTGTAGACTTCTTTTACATCCCAATCACTTCCAAGATGGCGCCACATTCATAAGTTAGCACCCCTTGTTTATAGCGCAAGTAGACTTATTCTTTTATTCTTTAAATGGTATTAAGAATGTATGCACAACAATTTACAAACTCATGCATGCCTTTAAACTTGTTTGACTTCGTCTTAATACTATTTTATGTATTGGTCACAATGCTTTAAAGGTTGTGCCATATTATCATATGCATCTTTATTCTCTTAAGTGCTTCACAAACATTAGGAATAACAATAGCGCTATATATATAATATATATTAATATATATGACATTATACTACTTTCCACATATATATTAACATCTATATATATACTATATATATACATATACATAATTGTATTTCAATATCTTTATAAAATACTTATAACCTTTGATATTCCCATGCATATGGGTAATCTGTCCATGGGCATGCGTAGGTATGTCTACCTGCGTATACTCATGTATGTATTCACTCACATGTATAAGTTTACCATAGACATGTACATATATACATATATCTCATTGATATAACAATAAATACACAAGGAAGAACTTCAACTCAACTTCAAGACTTCATTGCATTCTTCATTCCAAACATTCATAAAACAAGATTGCAAACCAATATAAACATTTACAATCAAAATTGAAGATCACTTACCCATTACCCAAACTGACTTGACTTAACTAAGACCAACTAGGGTGTGAGTGTGTGAATGCTCGGTAAGGCTGAATTAAAGGTTACCAGACCAAGTTCTTCTCTTGAGTGATACTTCCCTCTCTTACGAAAGTTTGAACATCCTGCATTCAGCTTAGTTCACCATAACAGTAGTTAGTTGAATAAATTCATTCATATACATCACATACATGTCATATTCATAATATATATTTAATATACTGAATCATAAAGCATTTAATTGAATTAAACATTAATTCATCATATTTCCATCAAACTCATAAAAATACATTCACATATACCAAAGCAATTTACTAAACTAGGTAATAATAAATAGGTAATAACACATAGGGTGTAACAGTTGGGTGGAGAGCCCATCGGCACATGTATTTCTTGTTGTCTTCTCTTTTCAAGTCTTTGGGCTAAGATGGAAGGCTATGTTGGGAAACACCTTAATTGTGGCTTTCAAGAAATACATATTTTGGTTATAGAATTATTTGGAAATCCAAGAAAGCTACAAGGATGCTATATGTATAGGACTTTCTTTGTAAATAGATAATACTATACTTGTTAATGGGTTGAAACTTTAAAGGAAGAAATGTGATTATTAATTTACTATCCCACTTTTTGCATAGAGATTAATTAAACAAAACTAACTTCCTAAGTGAAAAGGTTCTATTTTGATAATTGATACCAACTTGGAAGATGCTCTGCAACTCGCAAACTGATTAGGGTTTGGGTTAGTGAAGGGTTGGGGCCTCTGTTCCCTACAACCACTCCTTCTTGTAGGGACTGGAGGATTCCACCGTTTCTATGGATGGGGGCTTGCCCCACCCTAGAAACTTCTATAAAGGATGGTGGCGTAAATCCGACTGGCAAAGAGAGCACCAAGACTTTCAAAGACACGGTGGCTGGGGAGTCTTCACATTGGGTGATAGAGGCATGGTTTGAGGCTATCTCTTGTTGCGGTGGCAAGGACTCTAGAAGCAATGGCGGGGAAAGAAATAAGGAGCCCTCCTTCCTGCCATTGAGGCTCCCTGTTTCACCAAACTTTGTAATACAAGATGTGATTAAATCGAAAAGAATGAAGTTAAAAAATGTTGCTTTCTTCTTCGCTGCTATAGACTCTAATAATACACCCTCAAGGAAATTCATAGACAAGTTTTTTGTGAATGTGTGGCATAAAAAAATGGGAATCAGTGTGTCTTTCTGTCATAAGATTCAAAAGGGGCCTTTTTTGGTGTTTTTGAAAAGTCATGAAATGCAGCAAAAAATTGTTAAAAAACCTTTTTGGAAGGTAGGTAACAGTGTGATTAGGGCAATACCTTCGACACATGGGGAAAACTTAGAAGAACTCATGGCGCTGTCCAGCCCTCGGTGGCTTCTGGTGAAAAACGTTCCCCATGAATTGTGGGCAGTTATCCCACAGTTGCTGATGTCGTTGGGCAGTGTGTTGAGGATTGATAACCCGAGGGTCACCCTCCCTGACCTAAATGCTAGGGTATTGATTGCCCTAATGCCTGGTCAGGAAGTGCTCGACATCCTAGACCTCCAAATGGATTATGGGGTGCATGAATGCCAAATTGAAGTCTTGGGTGGCCTTGGTGCTTGTTACTTATGTAGGCGTGAAGGCCACATAAGAAGGAATTGTCCTATATTAAACAAGAAGAAAGAATTTGGAAACCCTAAACCGAACGAGTTGGATGGAGAACTGCTCCCTAACAGTAACAAGGATGTTGGTAAGGAAGGAAACCATAATGGGGGTTCCAGTTCCCTGGTTGATTCTAGTGAAAGTATCCCAAATGGCCTAGGCCCTATCCCAACCATGGCGAAGCAAATCCCACCTAAGGCGGAGATGGACATAGCTCCCCCCACCTCAAATACACTAATTCCAGTGGTCTTGAATAACCCCTTTAACCCTTTGTAGGATTTGGAAGGTGGTAATGAGGAGTTGGTCAAAAATATATGTTGTCCCATTGAAAATGAGTCTAATTATGGCATTAAAGAGCTTCCTAATTTGGAGGAGATTGCACCTAAACTCAATGCACAACAGTTGGTAATGAAAGATATAAGAAAAAACATAGAGATGAACAAAGAGGGAGGAAAAAAAGACTATGTTCCTAAAACCTTCCATTACAAAATTTTTAAACTCACAGATCCAAAGATAGCTTCAGAAGACAAGTCAATGGAAAAAAATGAGGATGTTGGCAAGGAAAAAAGCAATCTGAAACAAGGGAGCCTTCAACTTGAGTTTGGATACCCCCAGGGCGTTTTGGCTCAGTTGCCTCCAAGGTAGCATGATGGTTTATCATTGGGGTCTAATGCAACATTATCTAGGACTAGGGTGCAAAGGGGAGATAGTACCCTGAGGGAACCCAACACTCAGGTGGAGGGCCAGGAAAAGGAGTCCCCCAAAGTAAATTTGGAATTGAAACCAGACCAAGTCATTGAAAGTATCAATAAGATGCAATATTTCCTTACTAGCATAATAAAAAATAATGAGGCTGCTCTGGACTGTTCAGGATTGGAGGGGGTGAGCCAGGCTGAGAGCACAGTTTCTACTTCTGATAAGAAGGCTGAAAAGGTTGTGGATCAAGAAATGGAACCAATAGGGATTGTGGGATGCTTGGATGGTGTGCAGACCACTGAAAATATAGTGACCTCCAAGCCTCTCCCCTCGTGCCCAAAAAGAAGGGGCAGAAAGAAAGGGGCGGTCATCAGAATTAATGGGGATAGCATTATGCTATGGAAAAATAAAAGGAAAAAAACAAGTATTATACTCCCTTCACCAAGCACTAAAAGGCTAGAGTGTGAAGGAGCCTCACCTAAGTTCTTTGAATTGTTCAAGAAAGATAAAGAGGCCCCCTCTAACCCTGCTCCCAATGAACATTAATTGCACTTCTTGGAATGTGAGGGGATTAGAATCCCCCGATAGGAAATACCTAGTAAGGAGATTTCTCAATATGGAAAAAGACAAGGATTTTGTTCTACTGCAAGAAGTGAAAGCCATAGGCTTTACCCTTGAAACTAATCTTAAGTTCATATGGAACAATGCGTCCTCTCTAACATCCAACCATGAAAAAAGGGAAAGGAGGAACTGCCATTTTAATGGCTAAGTGTTGGGAACATTCTCTTGTTGACAATGGCACCCCCCCCTGCAATAGAGTAGTATGGGCTACATCTGAGAGAAATGGAGTCAGATTTGGGATATGTTCGGTCTATGCCCCAAATGACTAAAAAGAACGTATTGAGCTTTGGAATTGGCTTGCAACCCTCCCTGATGTTCCTTGGGTCATTGGGGGGGACTTTAATATGATAGAGAGCATGGAAGACAAGAAAGGAGGCTTGGACGTGGAGTGGAAAGGTAATGAAAAACACTTCTAGAGGAGGTTCAAATCCAAACTGAATCTCTTAGACCCCTTGGAGGGGAGAAAATAGTAGAGCAAGCAAGTTTGGTACACATGGTGTAACCTCCAAAAAGGTGGCAGGAGGGTGTATTGCAAATTGGATGGGTTCTATGCAGATAAGACTGGTTCAGTTTCTCCCCAGTGAGTGATGGACTAGGGGTAGTGGTGCACCCATACACCCTTTCTGACCACCATCCAATCAAAGCCACTTTAATCCTAAAATATGCCAGAAAGAAGGAAAGTAAGAAGGGTCAAAACTTTATCCTCAATACTAGCTTGTTAAAGGATGAAAGCTGCAGAGATGCAATCTACACCCTTAGGGGAATAAACAACAGTTTGATAAAAGGTGAAGGAGCAATCCAAAGATGGGAAGTTAACATCAAAGGGTGGAAAACCCTACTCCAAACTATTGGGAAACACTTGGCCATGGAAAGGAGGAAAGAAGAAAAATGCCTCCAAGAGGTGTTGCTTGGGGTAGAATTAAGGCTGCAAAACAGTCCAGCTGATGAAAAAAAAGAGGAGTTGGTCTCTATAAAAAATTCCCTTAGAAGGCTCCAATCACACAAAATTCAAGGCTTGAAAGTTAGAGCCAAAATCAATTAGTTGAACAATGGGGACAAGGGATCCAAAAAAAAATTCAGGTTCTTAAAAGAGAAAGGGGTTAGAGAGAAAATTGACCAAATTAACCACAATGGCACCCTCCTCAATAATCAAGGTGACATCTCCAAGCAGTTCTTTATGTTCTTCAAAGACCTCTTCTCTTCAGACGGTGATTCTAAGGAGGGTAGAAATGAAAGAAGACTCATCAAAAGCATGATCCCCCCCAAGATCTCCCAAGAGGACTCATTGTTCTTAGCCAAAGAAATCAATAAAGAAGAGATCAAGAGAGCTTTAAACTAAATGAACAATGATAAATCACCTAGGGCAGATGGTTTTCTAGTTGAGTTCTACAAGGACTTCTCAGAATGGATAAGTGAGGATCCTCTCTAGGTTTACAAAGAAGCCATCAGCAAGGTATCCTTGGGGAAGGACATCAATAGGGGCATTATAAGGTTGCTCCCCAAGGATGGAGACAAGACTAGCCTAAAGAATTGGAGACCAATCACCCTTCTAAATGTATCCTATAAAATTCTGGCCAAAGTCCTGGAATTAAGGCTAGTCAACATCCTTCCAAAGTTCATTAACAGTACTCAAATAGGGTTTATTAAGGGAAAATACATTTTAGAGAACCTCATCACTAGTTGGGAGGCCATGGAATGGTCCAGAACTTCCAAACAAAACTTTGCTGGTGTAGGAGCACCTAGGAAACACTAGGCAATTAGGAAGTCTAGGATGAATTTTTGTTTTGATGTGTTACCATGAAGGTCATGTTGACCATTTAGATAGAGTTAGAGGTTTAAGAGTGTGTCTTGCTCAGTAGTGATCAGTAGGTTAAGGAGTGGAAAGGGTGGATGAGTTTAGAAACTCATTCCACTGATGAGTTTAAAAATTCATTTTTCTAGAAATTGGCAAAAGTTGCAAAATGGTGCATTTTTTGCAACTTTGCCACTATGGAACTGACATGTTCGACCAAGGGGAGGCATAACTACTTTTTCTGACCTATATGGGGTGTGCCTCGACCTGAGAGCAGGGTTGGAAGCATTTTTGTATTTGCTTTGAAGTTTGGGAATTGAAGAAAACAGTGTGTTTAAGTGAATTTACTGATATTTGCTTCAAAGTAGAGCTTTAATGGATTGAACTTGTTACTATGTTTAGTGTAGGATGTAATGTAGTAATCTCTCAAGCATTGTGTGCCATTTATTAGCTTTCTTTATTCAATTTTGTTCGCTGTTTGTAAATAGTTTGCTTGCACCCTGTTGCTGGTCTAAACCGGATAGTTCTAGAAAAAATGGAGATTTAGTTCACTTTCTCACCATACAAATTGTACGGCCCTTTGGGAATAGTGACTAGACTCCATGTGTGTAAATATGGTAGGATTTAGGGTTTGTGTGAGCACAGGAGCTATTGGAAAAGTCTTGCCCTAAGCGAGCCATGAAGAGTCCAGTTAGGGAAGACAAGAAATGCAGAGCACATATCTTGCAGGGGTGTCAAGTTCTTAGTAAATATCCTTTTGGGGAAGGCAGGTGGGAGTCTTGCCAAGGTCTGGTGATCAGGAGGAAACTCCACTAACTCATTTGGTCGGTGAAAGACTTGATAGTTTGGAAGCAACTAGAAAATGGCTTAAAAACCCTAGTTTATGCCCATTTTCAAGTTGAGGCTTTGTACGGCAGATAAATACCCAAGACCTCAAAAATATTTGAGAGGTGATCATTTGAACCAAGAACCTCAAAGAAAGAATGAGGTGTTATTTGGAAAGTTTTGAGCAATAACCAGTTTTCTCAAAGAAGGAGACCTAATTGGGGCTCCTAGGGCTAGTAGCCTTCTAAGGCCTAAATGGGGGTTTGGTGAAAGCGACCAAGACATGGAGCTAGGAGGACCCTCAAGAACCAAAATTGGATGAATTTCAATGAATAGAAACACCTCCACACTCCTGCAAATCAAATTCAAGCTTTGGAGGTATTGTAGTCTTTAGTGTGGATTAAGGGCTAAGGGGAGAGTTGTAAGTTTGCACCAAGATTTGACTTGGTAGAAAGAATTTGTGATGGTAGTGGGGTTGGCAAGGAGAACTAGGGGAACCTAACCAAGAAGAAGGTCCTATAGGTTAAGGTGGTGAAGACACCAAGGAGGTCTTGCAAGGAAGACCCAGAGCAAGAATCAGTGAGTGATTCCTCCAACCTCCTTATCAGATTGGTATCAAAGCAAGCAAAAGATTTGGGATAGAATAATATATGTCAGAGGTTGAGTCTAGTGATTCTACCATCATGGTGACAAATGCAGAATTGGCCAAGATGGTCGAAGGACAAGAGGAAGACAATAGGCTATTGAGGGAAAGAATAGACCAACTTGAGCAAGCATTGAATGATGTGCAATTTGAAGGAAGGGTACCAAAGAAAGAAGAGGTTGTAGAGGAAGATAAGATCCCTAAACCTGACCCTGTTTTGAAAGAAGAGCCTTTCTTGAAGGTATTGAAGGCTTTGAGTGGAAAATCACTTGAAGGCATACCACTGTTTAGTGGGAAAATGGAAGCTGATCTAGTCATGGATTGGATAGAGGGAATGGAAAACCATTTTGGATGTGATGGAGTCACTGAAGCACAGAAGGTGAAGGTGGAAAAGTCAAGATTAAGAGGTTCTACCTTGACATGGTGGAAGTTCATTCAGACAGAGAGGGAAAAGGAAGGCAAGAAGCCTATTTCTACTTGGAAAGGTATGGTTGCAAAAGTGAGAGAAGCATACATGCCAAATGATTATGAAATACAGTTGCACAAGAAAAGAAAGAGCTTGAGGCAAAGAGACCAAGATGTGAACACTTACACTGAGGAGTTCCAAAAACTTTGTATGAGGTCTAATGTTTCAGAAGATGAAAGTCTCAAGGTGGCTAGGTATCTTAACGGCTTGAAGTGGAACATCCAAGAGGAGATGACTCTTCTAAGTCCTAAGACAGTACACCAATGTTACCAATTAGATATAAATATTGAGGAAAGAAGCAAGAGGAAACAAGACCAAGCTTCTAAGAGTAGAGGCAAAGGTAGAGATCAAAGAGGACATAGAGGTGGATATCAAGGTAGAGGGACTGAACAAAGAAATCATGGAGAGTCTAAACTCACAGAGCATGGAAGTGAGACAACTTCTAGAGGAGGCTATGGAAGAGGTAGAGGACCCCAAGGAGGTTCAAATAGAGGAAGAGGAGCAAGCAGAAGTAGCTCATACTTTGCCAATATGAAATGTTATAACTATGGTCAAGTAGGACATCTAGCTTATAGGTGCCCAGAGAAAGCATCTTCATCAAATACTGAGAAGAGAGTGGCATATGCACAAGAGGACACCATGAGTACCAAATCACCAGAGGTTAGTCACATTGAATCAGAAATGGGGGAGAACCTGATGTTTAGCAGGGTTCTAATCAGACAACCAGTCAAAGAAGAGCCAAAGAAAAGGAGAGCCTTATTCAGGGCAAGATGCAAAATACTTGGGAAGGTGTGCAAGGTTATAGTGGACTCAGGGTCTACTGATAACATAATCTCTAAGGAGGCAGTGAGGAAGTTGAAGTTGGAGAAAGTACCCCACACTAATCCTTACAAGGTGACATGGTTGAACAAAGGGTAGAGTGTTCTTGTAAATGAGCAAACAACAGTGGAGTTCTCCATTGGAGGGTACAAGGACAAGTTGTTTTGTGATGTATTACCCATGGATGCATGCCATCTTCTATTGGACAGACCATGGCAGTATGACAAAGGTGCCATCTATGATGGAAAATCCAATACTATCTCATTCAAGAAGGATGGAAAGACATTCAAGTTGCAGTCACTGTCAGATGAGGAAGAAGGACAGTCAAAGACCCTTAGTGTCTTATTAAGTAGTGGCAAAGAGTTCATTAACAACATACATCAAGGAGGTGAAGGATATGTGGTCATGGTGCAACCCAAGGAAGAGGACAAGACTAAGAAAACAGTCATACCCGGAGTAGTCCAAAAGTTGTTAGAATAGTTCAAAGACATAGTGAGTGATGGAACACCAGCAACCTTACCTCCAAAGAGAGCCATTAGCCATCAAATTGACTTCATACCAGGGGCTTCTTTTCCAAACAAAGCAGCTTACAAGCTTACACCAGATCAGAACCTAGAAGTAGCTAGACAAGTGCAGGAGTTGTTAGACCAAGGATTAATTAGGAAGAGCATCAGCCCATGTGCAGTACCAGTGGTTTTAGCAACCAAGAAAGGTGGTAAGTGGAGGTTATGCACTGATTCTAGAGCAATAAATAGAATCACAATCAGGTATAGGTTCCCTATTCCTAGGATTGAGGACTTGATGGATTGTCTTGGAGGAGCTCAGTATTTCACCAAGTTGGATCTCAAAAGTGGATACCACTAGATCAGAATCAAGGATGTAGATGAGTGGAAGACAACCTTTAAGACAACTGATGGGTTGTATGAGTGGAGAGTGATGCCATTTGGCCTCTCTAATGCCCCTAGCACATTCATGAGGCTCATGAATGAAGTGCTTAAGGATTTCACAGGTATATTTGTGGTGGTATACCTTGATGATATACTCATTTTTAGTAAGACAGTAGAAGAACATCTAAAGCATGTGGAGTTGGTTCTTAGAAGATTGCAAGAGGAGAAGTTAGCCATCAACCTAGAGAAATGTGAGTTCTTCAAACAGGAGCTTGTGTATTTGGGGTTTGTAGTATCCCAAGGATCATTGAAGATGGATCCAAGCAAGGTGGAAGCTATCCTAAATTGGCCTACACCAACCACAGGGACAGAGGTAAGAAGTTTTCATGGATTGGCTCAATTTTATAGGAAGTTTATAAGAAACTTTAGTGGCATATGTGCACCAGTCCTAGATACAATCAAAGGAGGCTTAAAGACTAAGTTTAGGTGGACTCAAGAAGCTGAGAAAGGTTTTGAGAAACTAAAACAGGAAGTGGCAACTCAACCTATTCTTTTATTACCTAGTTTTGACAAGTTGTTTACTGTGGAATGTGATGCTAGTGGAATTGCAGTAGGAGTGCTAAGCCAAGAAGGCAGGCCAGTAGCTTTCTTTAGTGAAAAGCTCAATGAAGCTAAGACAAAGTATTCTACCTATGACCTAGAACTATATGCTCTAGTCTAGTCACTTAGGAAGTGGAGGCATTATCTCCTACCCAAAGAGTTTGTGGTGTTTACTGATAACTAGGCACTTAACTACATCAACACTCAAGAGAAGTCGAGCAATAGACATTTGAAATGGATGGAATACCTCCAAGCTTTCACATTTACCATTAAGCACAAGAAGGGACAGTTGAACAAGGTGGTAGATGCACTAAGTAGGAGATTGCTAACAGTGCAGGAGATACAGTTAAAGAGCATTAGGATAGAGAGTTTCAAGGATCTCTATGGGGAAGATGAAGACTTCTCGGAAGCATACAAGGTATGTTCTGATTTTGAGAATCACTTTCATAGTCAATACTCGGAGTATACATTGCAAAGTGGATTGTTATTCAAGGGAAATCAGTTGTGTGTGCCAAAAGGTTCTATGAGGGAGAATCTTACCCAAGAGAAGCACAATGGTAGTCTTAGTGGTCATTTTGGCATCAACAAGACAATGGAACTAGTGCAAAGGTTCTACTATTGGCCCAAGTTGCCAAGGGATGTCAGGAGGTATGTGGAGCAGTGTGTAGTTTGTATGAAAGCCAAAGGGGGGGCTAGTAATGCAGGTTTGTATCAACCTCTACCCATTCCCAACAGACCATGGGAGTGTGTTAGCATGGATTTTGTTGTAGGACTCCCTAAGACTAAGACATTGTTTGATAGTGTCTATGTGGTGGTAGATAGATTCAGCAAGATGAGTCACTTTATCCCTTGCAAGACCCTTGCCATGATTAGCTATATCATTTCATCTTTTTTTCAAGGAAATTATAAGGATCCATGGATTTCCTTTGAGCATCATCTTGGACAGGGATGTGAAGTTTATGAGTCATTTTTGGAA